>CAEMYA010000839.1:345658-402926 GCA_903131615.1 Diplodus sargus | reverse complement strand
GCCAACCTGAGGCCGCAGGTGAGAGCCCTGCTAGACCCTCTGCAATTTGCTTACCAGCCCCACTTGGGAGTTGATGACGCTGTCATCTACCTGCTGCAACGAGCCCATTCGCACCTGGATGGTGGCATCAGATCAACCCCACTAAAACACCCAAATGTTTTAGTGTGGCGTCTGTTTCACTGGGCTGGGGATGAATTGGGGTAGACATATAAGGAGTCTGGGCATCCTGGCCGACCAACAAACTAGCCCCACACTCATGAGTGTTAACAGGCATCCCCCTGCCATAACCTGGAGAACCCATATAACTTAGCAAAGGTGGTAGTCTAGTGGATAGCATTGCTATTCCGCAGGCTCAATGCTCGTACAGTGAAAGACGCGCACCCTCTTCCACATCAGGCAGACTGCCTTGCTGCTCTGGGAGGTAATGCACTGTTCAGCACAATGGACCTCACATCAGGGTTCTACAACATTCCCCTTCACGAAGAGCACAAGAAGTTCACTGCCTTTTCCTCACCTGTTGGCCTTCATGAGTATAACAGGCTACCCCAGGGATTGTGTAACAGTCCGGCAAGCTTCATGCGCATGATGATGATGATTTTCGGGGATCAAAACTTCATGAGCTTGCTGTGCTATCTCGATGACTTGCTGGTTTTTGCACCTAATGAAGAGGAGGCTGTAAAGAGGCTAGAGCTGGTTTTTGAGCGGTTGCGTGCACACAACCTTAAGCTGGCCCCCAAGAAGTGCCACCTGCTGCGCCGCTCAGTCCACTTCCTGGGCCACGTCATTGATAGCAGTGGTGTGTCAACAGACCCTGCCAAAGTAGAAGCCATAACTAAGGTGTCCAAGACAGACTTGATGTTTCCGGATGGCCAAACACCATGCCCTAAGAAAATCCTTCCTGGGCTTAGTCATGTGGTACCAACGCTTCATTCCAAACTGCTCTACTGTGGCAAAGCCTCTCTTCGCGTTGACATCTGACACAAAGAAGAACAAGACAAACAAAGGCAGAGGTCGTAAGCGTGTGGGTACTTACAAAAAGCTGACTGCTGCAGACTGGACCCCTGAATGTAACCAAGCTCTACAAAACCTTGAACATGCCCTGCTCAATAATGTTATACTGGCTCACCCCGACTTCTCCAAGCCATTCGTCCTCTCCACCGATGCTTCATCTGATGGCTTTGGTGCTGTACTATCCCATGTTACTCCAGGTGATGAACGAGCTCATCCCATAGCCTGTGCTAGTAAAACCTTGAACAAGGCTCAGAGTAATTACCCTGCTCACCGATTAGAGTTCCTGGCACTGAAATGGGCTGTCTGTGAGAAATTCAGCCATTGGCTAAAAGGTCATGTTGTCACCGCTTGGACAGACAACAACCCCCTTGCCCATATCCTCACCAAACCAAAATTAGATGCATGTGAGCAACGCTGGGTGGCAAAGCTAGCTGCCTATGAGTTTGACATCAAATATGTCCCTGGGCCAAAGAATGTTGTTGCAGATGCCCTTAGTCGAGAGCCGTTTGCAGGGAAGAGAATCAGTGAACGTCTAATCAGTGAGCCATACAGATGTCTGTTAAAGGGATCTGAGAGCCTGTCTGGAGGAGATGTTCAAGAGGTCTTCAGGTGGTCAAATGTTCATCAAACTGTCCAGAAAACTTCAAGGAAAGGCAAAGTGGCAACGCCGGAGAAATCAGCTCCATCAGTCAGTTCCCTGTCTGCAGAAGAGGTGTCAGCTCTCCTAGACTGCCATAATGACTGGGATACAGCTGTGAGAATCAGATCTATAGTGCTGGTTGACCACATCCAGAGTGTGATGTCCACTGGCCAAGATGTATTGCCATCTATCTCCAAGCAAAATCTTAGAGAAAGACAGCAGGAAGATGCTCACCTAGCAAGAGTGATATTCTACGTTGAGCGGCATCGTAGACCATCAAGAAGAGAGAGGGCCAAAGAAACTGTAGATGCTCTGAGACTAATGAGGCAGTGGGAAAAATTGGTGATAGAGGATGGTATCTTGTACCGTGTGTCTAAAGATCCAATCACCAGGAAGAAGAGACGTCAATACATTGTCCCTTTGTCACTAAGAGAGGATGCTTTACGTGGTTGTCATGACGAAGCAGGTCACCAAGGTCAAGACAGAACCTTCTCTCTCGTGAAACAACGGTTCTATTGGAGTTCTATGGAGAGGGATGCAAGAGATCACGTTAAGCACTGTGCCAGGTGCGTAGTAGGCAAAACACCAGAGCCAGATGGCCGTGCACCACTTGAGAGCATAAAGACAACAGCACCATTGGAATTAGTATGTATAGACTTTTGGACAGCAGAAGATTCCAAGAACCGCCCTAATGATGTGTTGGTTGTGACTGACCACTTCACCAAGTTGGCACATGCTTTCTACTGCCCTGACCAAACAGCCAAACAAGTAGCACGGAAACTGTGGGATAACTTCTTCTGCTATTATGGGTTCCCTGAAAGAATACACTCAGATCAAGGTGCCAACTTTGAGAGTGAGTTGATAGCAGCCCTTCTTCAGGTCTCTGGTGTAAAGAAATCTCACACTACAGCCTATCATCCAATGGGGAACAGATCAGCTGAGCGCTTCAACCGTACGTTGGGGAATATGATCAGAACACTCCCACCACGAGCAAAACATGTTTGGCCTCAAATGCTACACACCTTGACATTCATGTACAATAGCACCATCCATGAGACCACTGGATTTCCACCTTTCTATCTTATGTTTGGCCGAGTCCCCCGCCTACCTGTCGACGTCCTGTTCAAATCTGCTCTGAGAGATAACAGTGAAGTTTCATTCCCACAGTACATCGAAGAGCTGAGAAAAGATCTTCATGAAGCCATAATAACGGCAAAGAAACATGCCAGTGATGAGCAAAGGCGGCAGGCTAAAATATACAACAGGAGAGTCAAAGGAGTGGAGATTGAAACTGGAGACAGAGTTCTCATAGCAAACAAAGGAGAGAGAGGTCGAAGAAAACTGGCAGACCGATGGGGAGATGTGGTCTATTCCGTGGTCAGCAGCAATCCTCAGACCCACACCTTTGAGGTCCGCCATCCCATCTCAGGCCAGACAAAAGTTGTCCACCGTAATCTGTTGCTATGTGTAAACTTCCTGCCAGTCCTGCCTGAAGCTGCTGAAAGTGCGTCTCAGATCTCGTCCTGTGCTTCAGATAAAAACGAAGCTGTGGATCTCTCTACTGAGCAACACTCACAACCTGACTGTGCCTCTCTCACTCCCTCCCGTGATTCAGATGAGAATGAAGATGTGCATCTCTCCAGTGAGCAGTTCACACCTGATCATACTGCCCGCACTCAGCACTGGGTCTCTCAGATTCCTCTGGTGCACACACATCATCTGCCCAAAGCTCTAGTACCACCTGCAGACACCTGTGTCACTGATAATATCCGTGTAGATGTGAATGCCAATCATTCATCTTCAGTCAGAGGTGTCCTCACTTCTCAAACAGATGTGCATGACCTATGTCCTGAAACTGTTACAACTGCCAGGACTAGAGCTGGCCGTGTTGTTAGACCTGTCAGTAGGTTTATCCAAACTATGAACACCCAGACACTGCACACACAGACTAATAAGCTGAGAACATGGGCAAATTCTTTGTTTAGTGTGAACACAGTGTAACCTGTTACACTTTTCCCCAGTGAATGGTTAAATGTTTTTTTCAATTTTCTTTGTCTCATATCTCTGAGTCATAATATTGTAGATTAGTTCAAGTTTGAATTGAATACGAGAAGTGTATTCAGGCGCTTTTTATGTCATCTGTGATGGGTTTGTGATAAGCGCTGCACTACCCTCCTGAGTTCATCACTGAACAGCCTTATGGTTTGACAGGGCACATTTTAGTTGTATGTGTGTTATTCTTTCAAAGCGTAGCTTAAGAGATATGATGGGACTCATTTGACATATTGGAAATGTTATTCTATATGTTTCCCACATGCATTGTGTGTGTTTTGTAATTTTGCCGAATTCAGGGGAGGAGAATGTAACAGGGTTGTAAATATAATATGAAATCCGTCAAAATTAATTAATTTATTCTTTAAATCTTTTTCTTTGTTTGTTTGGTCAGCAAGTTATTGTGCTGCTGGCTTTTATTTTATTTAAATGTGAGGCCTCTTTTTTTTACCGGATGTTATTTATTTTGACAGCTGGTGGTTACCTAGCAACGGTAAAGCGTCCGCTCGTCCCCTTCTATGTCTGTCCGCTGTGTGTGTGGGGCAGGAGCTGTACTTGTGTTGTCCGTCACCGTCAGTTACACCAGCTGTTTTTTCTGTCATCAGAATAAATCCTGTGAACCTGATAGCCTGTGTGGTGTCTCGACTGATGAGAACCGAACAAGAGGGTTACAGCAGCATCGGAGCCAGTGACACCAACAGACACAACAAACTGATCAGGAGGGCTGGCTCTGTGATTGGCTGCAAACAGGACACTCTGGAGGCTGTGGTGGAGAGGAGGACACTGAAAAAACTGTTATCCATCATGGATAATCCTCTCCACCCTCTCCAACTCACACTGGTCAGACAGCGGAGCACCTTCTCCGGAAGGCTGCTTCAGCTTCGCTGTCGTAGCAACAGATACAGGAAATCTTTCCTGCCACAAGCCATCACTTTATACAATAACTCTCTCACCTCTGCCTGATAGAGAACTCTGGTCTCTCTACTGTTTTGTTGTATATGTTATTATTGTTCATTGTTTATAACACACTGTGCACTGTATATATTCACTATGTATATATTGGATTCTATTTATGTTATGTACGAAGTGTTTTATTTGTGGACCCACTACTGCTATAACAAAATAATTTCCCAGTCTGGGATCATTAAAGTATTTCTATCTATCTATCTATCTAACAGGATTGCTGCACTTTCCACGACTGCGTGCATTCATGAACACAGCACCCGAGGCACGGATAACACTCGTCATGACAGATTTCATGACAAAACTGAGCGAGAACTTTATGGAGAGATTCCAAGGGTTCAACATTCCCATTGAAGTATTGCACTTTGCTCTTGACCCCTTTTCTGTCAAACCTGAAGCAGACTTCTGTGCAAAAGAAAAAGAGGCAATGTCTTCTATTGACGAGAGTATGGAGCCAGAACGGTGACTTTAAAATTTTGCATCCAAAAAAAATGTGGCATTGAAAACAAAACCAGTACTGAAAAAGGAAACATTGGCATTGAAACATTTGTATTGAAAACATTTGTATTGGCATTGAAACAAGTATTGGCACTGAAAAAAGAAACGAATTAAAATAATTAAAATCTGAAAATCTTATTATTTTGTTTTATTGGGATTTTTTTGTATTTTCAGATTTTTTCTTCATGTCACTTTTTTTCAGTGACAGATTTTTTTACAATGTCAGTTATTTTTCAGTGTCACTGATTTTCAGCTTCAACTTTCTGTCACTGTTTTGGCGTCGAGAGGGAGGGGTCTGAGGGGAGGGGCAAGTAGAGCGTGGTTTGCATGTAATTTGAGAAGGTAATGGCTGCAGCCTGCAGGAAGGCGGGGCTGGACGGTCCAGCCGTAATACCATTTTAGGATCTCTGTGCCAGCCATCTCTGGGCAGCACAGAGTACAAGTTCCTCGCAGACTTTTCTTCAAGCTCTCTCCTGATGTGTCCAAGTCTCTGTATATCTGTTTCTGTTTCTGTCCCGGAGCTCTGTCTCTATATGCGTATGGAGTGTGGTAGTAGTACCGGGCTGCAGCGGCGATAGCAGTGCTCCGGTCTGCTCCCCAAGCTCTGTACCACCATACCGCTGTACACGCATACAGAGACACTAGCTGTTTATAGACAGAGCACCAAGCCGCCAATTTGCCTGTCTTTTAGGCAGCTCAGTCCGCGGTTTTAGACAGAGGCCGGCAAATCGGGGGTCTGTTTTGGACCGCCGATTTTCCGCCTCGGAGGGTACACTTATTTCTGCCTCGACTGCTATCTAACACCGGAAATGTGCCGGCCCGTGGGTGAGATGGGTGGAGGTGTCAATGACCTGCACTGTTGTGCGACCCACAACCAAGGAGTTTTAAAACCAGGAAACTGCTGATCACAGCAGTCAGTCCATCACTTCATCCACGGACAATGAGCAACTGGACAGCCGCTGAGATCCAGGAGATGCTAGCGTCTCCTCAGTCTCTGTAGCTGTTTGATTGTGTTAGCTTGTTTTTGTTGCGCAAGCTAGTAGGAACGGTCGCTACTTTCAAATTAAAAGTCCCCCGCTAAGAACCCAGTTCTAAACTCCGATAGGGTGCAATGTAAAGCTCTTATTTCAAAGACAAATTCGTTGTCACTGTTCACAGCTCAACTTCGAGCTTCACGTCACGTCACATGTTTACGCCTACCTCAGAGGCGGCTTTTGGAAAAGAAGGAATATTATGGGGCGTTCAGACCGAATGCGACAGATGCGAATACAATCGCTTCAGACGCTTCTATCGCGCCGCTTGATGATTTTGGACTATTCGCGCCATTCGCACTTGGCGCTCAGGGGGAAAAAAGACGATGCGCTTGCCCGCTCATTTTTTTACTGGTATTTCTCAACCCGCTCTCTTTCCACGTCGATCATGGCTGATATCACCACCGTTGCTGCACTGTACCTGCTGTACAAGTCCCAGAAACGCCGGAAAACCACCCGCCGTCGTGTCTGGGTTCATGAAGTCATCCGGAGACGCACGGAGCTGGGGGAATTTCACTGTCTCCTCCAGGAGCTCCGTCTAGATGACGAACAGTTCCAGCGGTACCTCAGGCTGACCGGAGCCCAGTTTGAGGACCTGTTAGCTCCCGCCTGGACACCAACTACAGGCGCTCCATCTCAGCTGCGGAGCGTCTGTCCATCTGTCTGAGGTGAGCTGCGGTTACAATTAGCTTGTCCTCCATGTTGGTTTGAGTGTAAACAACCGTACATGAGGGAAGTGACTTTGTCGGCTTGAACTCGTCGCTGACTGGATGTCGCGGCGCGATGCCGCCTGAAAAGTTCAATATTTTCAACTTTATTTGCGTCGCTTCAGACGCGCAGCTCCAGACCCTTCAGACGCTTCATTCGCACCGCACTAGACGATCCATTCGCACCGCCGCCGCCTGAATCGCACGTCATCGCGCCATTGACATTGATTTTCAATGTGGAGTTGCCGCTCAATTCGCGTCTATCGCGTTTGGTCTGAACGCCCCTTTACGCCTCCGTTTTAGAAAGACAGGCCGGCAAATTACCGCCCTTACCTTGGAGCAAATGTGCCGCCTTTTCTATCTGAAAGGGCTACTGTCTCCCCTATAAACTCAGTTCATGTGAATAATATCACTATCCCTACAATGACTCCTTTGAGTCGAAGCGAGTAAACTCAACAAGCCAGTATGCGGTGAAAGTCAGCTGTGATTGTGCTACTGTGGTTCATAGTAAAGTACAACAGATGGCTGTAATCAAGTAACAGACACATATTTTCATAACTTTGCAGGTAGTCCAACTTCCTCTCTGACTTTTCTGCATGTACAGCGGTATGGTGGCAGAGAGCTCGGGGAGCAGACTGGAGGGCTGCTGTCGGCGCTGCAGCCCCGACTCGGAACGACACAACTCGGGCTAATGCTCCGTGCTAGGCGCCCTGGAGCTCGTTAGCCCCATACTACTACCACATTCTATAGGCATATAGAGACCGGAGCTTGGGAGCTCGGGGACAGAAACAGATACACAGAGACTTGGACACATCAGGAGAGAGCTTGAAGAAAAGTCTGCGAGGAGCTTGTACTCTGTGTTGCCCAGAGACGGCCAGCACACGGATCCTAAAATGGTATTACGACTGGACCGTGCAGCCTCGCCTTCCTGAGTCTGCAGCCATTACCTTCTCAAATTATATGCAAACCACGCTCTACTTGCCCCTCCCCTCAGACCCCTCCCTCTCAACGCCAAAACAGTGACAGAAAGTTGAAACTGAAAATCAGTGACACTGAAAAAAAACTGACATTGTAAAAAAATCTGTCACTGAAAAAAACGTGACATGAAGAAAAAATCTGAAGATTGTCATTGAAAAATACAAAAACATCCCAATAAATTAAAATGATAAGATTTTCAGATTTTAATTATTTTAATTAGTTTCTTTTTTCAGTGCCAATACTTGTTTCAATGCCAGTACAACTGTTTTCAATACAAATGTTTCAATGCCTGTCTGAGCAGCTGAGGTGGCTCGGGCATCTGTTTCGGATGCCCCCGGGACGCCTCCCTCGGGAGGTGTTCTTGGCATGTCCCACCGGGAGGAGACCCCGAGGAAGACCCAGGACACGCTGGTGTGACTATGTCACCCAGCTGGCCTGGGAACGCCTTGGGATCCTCCCGGAAGAGCCGGAGGAAGTGTCCGGGGAGAGGGAAGTCTGGGTGTCCCTGCTCAGGCAGCTGCCTCCACGACCCGGCCCCGGATAAGCGGAAGAAAATGGATGGATGGATGGATGTTTCAATGCCAATGTTTCCAGTACTGGTTTTGTTTTCAATGCCAATTTTTTTTTGGACGCCAAATTTTAAAGTCACCGTTCTGGCTCCATACGAGAGCATCTTTCAGATGGAAATGTTTGATATGCAGTCCTCCTTTGCTTTAAAACAGCACTTGCTGTCTGAGGGTGCAGAGAACCTTTGGTTTAACCATGTTAACCAATATCAATAGTTACAACAGTTATGTTTTATGTTAATTATTTTGTTTGTTTTACTGTTCAGCTGTAATACATTTGACTGTGGGTATGGACCATGTTTGGAATTGTTTATGTCATGTTATGTTGTGAGCAGTCCATTTATTTTTGGTCTGATGGCTTTGTTTTGTTCATCTTGATTGTAACAAAATATAATTATGGACCTTTGTTAAAAAGCTCCTTATGTGAAAGTATTAAAGTTAAAGAAAATGGATATGTGTCATATGTTCATACTAGTATAACATCTATTATCATCAATAGTAATTTTTTAGCCATTAGTTGACAAATATTCTGTGTGGCCCACGAACCCCCATTGATTTTCATATTCGGCCCACCTGCTATTGAAGTTGGATAGCCCTGTCCTATGATGAATATTGGACTACAAGACAGTTGCAAGCCTGCAGGAATTCTGCAGGGTTGGTGTGGCTGTCAGGGGCCCAATGTGAAATCTCTTCATAGGACCCAAAATGCCTGGTGGTGCCTTGCAATAGTTTCAAAATTAACTGTGTCAAATGTGCATTTGAGTCCATTTGTTTTGTGATCGTGATAGTACGAACTGGCCTAACATGGACTCAGCCGACCCTGATACTGTGCATGCTGCACTCCGGGCTCAAAGTAATCAGATCCACAACAAGGAGCGATTTACCTCAGTTGTCCAGGAGATCCAGGGGATTTCCAGCCTACACCAAGGTTTCCACTCCTCTGTCAGTGACCGGGTGTACAAAAGCTTATGCAGCACATGAAAATTCCCACAGTCTCCGGGGTCCTTGAATGCACCACAGACGTACATATCGGTGCAGAGACACAGACGGGCTGACTGATCATTCGTGTGTGCGTCACTTAAGATAAACCACACACACACTCTCAAAAGCAGATAAACAGCTTTAACTGTATTCAAGGACTCTGCCTCTTATTAATTCACTCACCTGAGCATTACAAGAGTGTCCTGACCTGACACCCTGAAGCGATTGCTGCCACCTAAGATCTCTATATAGTCTGTCATACAATTTTTGGTCCTTCGAGCCGGATCCAAGCAACCGCTTCAGCCTTACATGTTCCGCATGGAAGAGAGAGACGCATACAGACAGTCTAATCGCCCGCGCCGACGCAGCTAACAGCCATCATATCTCCAGGACTATGAGGTGGGTTACCCGGCTAAGCACCGCCTCCCATATGATGAGCAGGTCAGACAGACTACTTCTCCTGAGGTTCTTCAGTACATTCATAATATGAGAGAGGAACATGACCAACTGCGACGAGATGTGCAACGCCTTACAGAAGTCCTCTCTTGCTCTCCTGTACTAGCTTCACAGCACACCATGTCACAGTCCAGACGGCGTGAGGATGAGACATCCACACCTGTGCATCCTAGTAAGCTTGTGCCATCTAGCGGTCATGAGGACCCACATCAGCATGAGAGTGCCCCACAGGTGCAAATCAGTGATAAGTCTCTACACCCACACGATAGTCGGCATGGCCTGATCGAGGAGCTAACTCACAGTCTAAAGGGAGCAGTGTTGCACAGTAGGGGCGTAGCACAGTCACCATCATCTTCTGGTGAGTCATCCCCTCAATCTCAAGACCTCCCTCACACTACAAAGGGGGAGAAGCTCCCTCCACCTCAACATTCAACTGTTAGGGGACAGTCACAGCAGCTCTATCAAGAACAACGCACCCCTTGCCCTACACCTGGTGCTGTTTCCAGTCAGCCTATAGACAGTCATCGCCCTCATAATAGTGCTACAATCAAACAGCCTGATAGCAGGTATCATCCTCAGGTTGATGATGGTTATGATCATCATGAGAGCAGCCACAGTCAGGCTGCCAGATCTCATAGACTGCCTCGTCTGAGAGCCCGCTATGATGATAACTACTACAGACAAGATCACATGTATCCTTCCCCGATCGACAAAGCTATCCTGACAGTCACTACCGTCCTGCTCCTGGATATGGCTATGATGGTCATACTGATCAGTACCGGCACTGGCATAACCGCTACCCTGGTGATCTTGGTCAGTATCCACCTGATCGCCTGCAACCAGATGAGTGGCCTCAGACTCTACCCCCTCTTAGCAGACCCCCACCAGCAGAGACTTATCGTGGACCCAAACCAACAATCCCCGATCTCGTGCATGAAGACCCACGTGAGTTTGCAAGATTGAAGTTAGCTTTAGGCAACATACTCCCACGTGATGCTCCAGAACATTTCAAGTTCCAGATATTGACAGATCACCTTAAGTGTGAAGAAGCACTGCTCATCGCTGATTCCTACAGCAACAGTCCATTCCCATTTAGTGACACCATGAGAGCACTCACTGAGATGTACGGTCTACCTCAACATCTGGCCTTAAAGCAGATCACCAAATTGATGGATGGACCTAACATCAGGAGTGGTGACATCAGAGCCTTCAAGTCATTTGCACTCCAAGTCCGTGCACTAGTGGGCATGTTGCACCAGTTGGGAGAACAGGGTCGGACAGAGTTGAGGTGTTGCTCACATGTATCTCGCCTCTTAGCTAAGTTGCCATACGACCCAAGAGCCAACTTCCAGAGATTCGTGAATCCCATCCACACTCCCATACCAACACTACTCGACCTAGCTGAGTGACTTGAGTATGAGGTACGTGTCCAGGTGATTGGAGACCAGTATTGTGACAACACAGACAGGGAGAAACCAGCTCCACGGAAGGAGAGGAGTTCAGAGGGCAAGTCTCATAAGACTACAACTATTCTCCACGAAAGTGAACAGAAGGGAAGGTCAGAAAAAGACACGACTGTCACACAGGAGAAACCGAAGAAGTACTGCCCCGTTCTGTGACACTGTGCAGCACTACTTGAATCAGTGCAGTAATTTCAAACTCTTGTCAAGAGAACAGAAGACAGAGTGGATCAAGGCAAACAAGAGGTGCTGGAGATGCGACCGTGAGCATGAAGCAGCTAAGTGTAACCTCAAAGCCAAGTGCAAACAGTGTGAACGATGGCACCTTGAGGTTCTTCATGAAGTCAATACCAGCCAAACTGCACCAGCATCTGGTAAGCCCAGTACGACTGAAGAAAGCATCTGCTTGGTAAGCTCCACCTCCGAGACGCTTTATGTAGATCGACCAACAGGCAGCAGCCAGGTTCTACTCAAGTTGAGTCGCGTCATCCTTAAGAGTGACACCGAGGTGATTGAGACCTATGCTATATTGGACGATGGTTCGGAGCGTACTATTCTCTTATGTGAGGCGGCTGATCGCTTGGGGCTTCAAGGGGAACCTGAGGACCTAGCACTCCGCACTGTCCGACAAGAAATTTGCACCATCCATGGCGCCACTGTGTCATTCTATTCTCGTAGTGAGCGGCTCATTACCAGATCCAGACAAGATGCCAAGGCCATCCAAAGGCTTGAAGAGAAGACAATCAGGGTTACAGTGGATGGAGTGAGGCGATACGCCACCCCGCTACAGTGGAAGGAGAATCTTCTCCGACTCCATTCTACAGAGGAGGCAGTCTTGGCTCAGCTACGTGGGACGGAAAGGCGGCTTGCCAGAGAACCAGAAAAGGCGGCGGCCCTCTCCAAGGAGATTCACAAACTTCTCGATGCTGGCTATGTCACACCCGTGTCACCTGCAGAGGCTGCGAAGAGCAACCGTTCATGGTTCATCCCACACCACATGGTGCACCACAATGGCAAAGACAGGATAGTTTTCAATTGCTCCTTCACATTCGAGGGTCAGAGCCTGAATGACCACCTCCTGCCAGGGCCCACACTGGGAACCAGTCTGTTGGGAGTCCTCCTTAGGTTCAGGGAACACCCAGTCGCCATCAGTAGTGATGTGAAGGGGATGTTCCACCAGGTCTGTCTACTGGAAGAAAATAAACCTTTCCTCTGCTTCCTATGGCAAGACATGAAAGTAGATGAGAAACCTACTATCTACAAATGGCAGGTGCTCCCCTTTGGGACTACATGCAGCCCATATTTTCACTTCAGTCCCATGTCCAGAAAAACACCGAGCAGGAAGAGGATGTCCGTTTGTCTGTGGAACGTAATTTCTACGTTGACAACTGTTTGCAGAGTCTCCCTTCGGAAGTGCAAGCTAAGCAGTTGGTGGACCGCCTGCAGTCTCTTCTCATGGATGATGGATTTGAACTGCGGCAATGGGCAAGTAATACCCCTGTCATTGGCCACTTAACTGTAGAGTCCCGGTCGGAGAGCAGTGTACTCTGGTTCTCCCAAGAGTCAGCCGATCCTCAAGAACGCACTCTAGGACTCGTATGGCAGTGCAAGTCTGATACACTTCGATACAAGCATCACCAGAGCGAAAGTCTGGAGCTGACCATGCGCAACATCTATCGACTACTTGCCCACCAGTACTACCCTCTCGGGTTCCTTATCCCATACACGACCAGAGCCAAGGTCATCGTGCAACACCTCTGGAACAAGAAAAGAGGATGGGATGACCCCCACTTGCCAGAAGACCTGCTCCAAGCCTGGTGTCTGTGGGAAAGTGAACTGTCCCAGCTGTCACAAATAACGTTGCCAAGGTGCTACACCGACCCACGCTTGGATTGCAGCAATAGCATTCGCAGTATTCACGTGTTTTGTGATGCTTCAGAATGTGCGTATGGGTCTGTAGCTTATCTACGCACCGACAGAGGTGAAGGACAAGTCTATGTGGCCTTCTTGGCTGCAAGGCCAAGAGTGGCGCCCACAAAGCAACTCTCAATCCCCAGGCTGGAACTGTGTGGAGCTCTAACAGGAGCACAGTTGGCTTCAATCTTGAGAAAGGAGCTCACTCTTGACATCCAGGAGGTGGTGTATTGAACAGACTCAACTACATTACTTAACTGGCTCCACTCAGACTTATGCTGTTATAAAGTATTTGTAGGTACCAGAGTTGCAGAGATGCAAGAGCTCTCTGACCCTGCATCCTGGCATTATATCGACTCAGGGACAAATCCTGCCGACGACATCACAAGAGGGAAGACACTGGCTCAGCTTGCTGGAGAGAATCGCTGGAGTAGGGGGCCACCCTTTCTGCAGCTGCAGGCCAACGAAGGGCCGAAGGCACCAATGGGAGAACCTCCAGAGGAAGTAGGGGAGCTGAGGAAGACAGTGTTCTGTGGCATGTTGGTAGGGTCAACTAATCCAGCAATACCTGACATCCAACAGTTCAGCACTTACTCCTGAAAGCCACCACACAGTTGCTGCACGGGGCAGCCAGTAGCACTGACCATCCTGCTGGCGACTTTCATGAGGCAGAGCTGGCCCTGTTAAGACATGCTCAGATGGAGAGCTTTCCGGGAGAATCTGCACTACTTAAATCAGGAAAGGCCATCCCATCCAGTAGCAGACTACTTACCCTCGCTCCTGAGTAAGACGAGTCTTCTGACCTGATTAGAGTAGGAGGTAGACTCCGCAGGTGTGACAGCTTGGGCCGTGAAGTTCTGCATCCAATACTTCTAGACCCCTCTCACCCAGTCACGAAGCTTCTAATCCAGCATAGTGATGATCAGCTGCACCATCCTGGAGCTGAACGTGTCTTTGCAGAGCTGCGCAGGAAATACTGGATATTGAAGGGCAGAGAAGCAGTTTGGAGACATCAACACCACTGTCCTGAATGTAAGAAGTGGAGAGGCCAACCAGAAGTCCCCAGTTTGAGGCTATTCCGGCCTGCCTTCTACTCAACTGGGATGGACTGTTTCGGCCCTATGCTCATCAAAGTAGGGTGGCGCAATGAGAAAAGGTGGGGCATCCTTTTCAAGTGTCTTACCACTCGAGCAGTCCACCTAGATCTGGTGGTGAACATGGATGCCGATTCCTTCCTAATGTCGCTCCGACGATTTATAGTTCGTCGAGGAAAGCCTTTTGAGCTGCTTTCGGATCAAGGCACAAACTTTAAGGGTGGAAGTAAAGAACTGCATGAAGCATTCAAAGCCATGGAGCCAACCCTTCGAGAACAACTGGCGGCAGAACAGATCCGGTTCCGCTTTAATCCCCCTAATGTTCCTCATTTTGGTGGATCTTGGGAAAGAGAGGTGCGATCTGTGAAGGCAGCCCTGTGCACCACTTTGGGAGCTCAAACTGTGTCAGAGGAGGTGTTAAGGACCGTCTTGGTCGAGGTAGAGAGCATTCTCAACTCCAGGCCTTTGGGTTACGTCTCCACGGATATTGCAGACCCAGATCCTGTTACACCCAACTCCTTGTTAATGGGGCGGTCAGACTGCTCTCTGCCACAAGTGATCTTCCCAGAATCAGAACTGCTCAGTCGCAAGAGATGGAGACACACTCAAGTTCTGGCTGACCATTTCTGGAGGCACTTCATACGGCGCTTCCTGCCCACCTTACAAGTTCGGCAGAAATGGCACACTGAGAAGGACAACATTACTGTTGGAACTGTGGTCCTCATTGTTGACCAGCAAACTCCAAGAGCTCTCTGGCAAGTAGGAACAGTGAAAACCATCATACCTGGAACTGATGGTCGTGTTAGGGCTGCAGTCATCCAAGTCAAGGACCGGACCTATACTCGCCCAGTGGTGCGACTCATCAGACTACCAGCTCTACTTCAGGATGCTACCAAGATATAGTGAAGCTATCTGTCCATGTCAAATTTGCACACCAAATTTGGGGGCGGCTGTACAAAAGCTTATGCAGCACATGAAAATTCCCACAGTCTCCGGGGTCCTTGAACTCACCAAAGACGTACATATTGGTGCAGATAAACAGCTTTTACTGTATTCAAGGACTCTGCCTCTGCCCTAATTCACTCACCTGAGCATTACAAGAGTGTCCTGAGCCGACACCCTGAAGCAATTGCTGCCACCTAAGATCTCTATATAGTCTGTCATACACCGGGGGCATCATGTACTAAGACTTGCGTGGATTTCCTACTGAAACATGGCATACGCTAGAATCCAGAAACTGTTGTAGGCACAAAAAAATCAGATGTATCAAAGTGTGCGTATGCATGGATCCAAGCACTTTTCCTTTGTACATCCCAATCAACGTGGAATTAAGCGCACATGTAGAAATGCTAAACTCCTCCCTGTCCACGCCCCCATTTAAATATGCAAATTAATTTAAATAGGGCCTGCACAGGGGATTCCCTCTCTGCACCATGAGATTTACACGATGAATAAAGGGAAGAAGCACAACTTCACCTAGTCTGAGCTCGAAATTTTATTAAATGAAGTCGAGACGCGAAGATCTGTGTTGTTTGGTAGCCTCTCGTCAGGGATAAACACACAAAAAAAGAAATGTGAGTGGGAGCGTGTGTATGAGGCAATGAACGCTGTGGGGTCGGAGCAGCGCACACTCACTGAAATAAAATAAAAAAGGTCCAACGTGAAGGTGGAGGTGAAGCGGAGGATTTCGGCCCAGTGCCGAAGCGTGACCGCAACGGGCAGGGGAACAGGAGGGGAGGAACTGACCCCCTTTGATCAGAGAGTGGCGGCTATTGTGGGTGACGCAGCTTTAACTGGAGTTGTGGGGGCCCATGAAGGCGACACAGATCATCCCCAAGGTAAATGTGTTAAACTCAGAAATATTGTCATTATACTGGTCGTACAATAGGCTGCTCACGTTACACATGCTTGTGGCGTAAAGTTGCCAGGATATAAACACATTGACTCATGTTTTATTACTTCATTTTTTATTATCATTATTTCTGAATAAATGATGAGCCAGGAGAGGGTACCTCCACCGGCGTCTCCACCGGCTCCTCAAGCACCACGCGCCCGGTGATTCCACGCCAGCTGCTGATGTCCGCCCGACTGGCCATGTCGTCACACAAGCTGTGCTGGAATCACAGGAGGAAATAGTGAGAGCAATCTGTGGCGTCAGTGACCGTCTAGATCAAATTATCAATGTCCTGGGAGATTTTTGCAACGCAATAAATGCACTTAGACTTTAGACATTTATTTATCCCACATCGGGGAAATTTACTCGTCACAGTAGTAGGTGAACAGACATACAATAAGTACAGAACTTAGAATACTAAAGGAATACTTTAAAAGATTTGAATAAGAGAGAAAATAAAATATACAAAATAAAAATATAGAAAGGACACTATGTTATATTCATTGTATATACAAAACACACGGAGCTACTCTGACTGGCTGCCACTCGGGCGGCGCCATCTTGGATCTTTAAAAAGTAACTTAAAAAGTAAATTGTGTCCTTGCCTCTTTACATCGTTGAAAACAGATGCTGCCGGGCCCGTATCGCTTCCTGGGGTGGGTCGACGTTGACAGGTCCGGCATCCGGGGGGATGTGTTTGGCAGTGGAATGCCATATATATATATATATATATATATATATATATATATATATAAGGACAAAACAACTTCATTACAAGGACTGACAAAACTGATCACACTTATATTAATGACTGCAGAAATGCGCCGTGGCTACTGCAGTGTGACATTTCCAACTTTATGCGCGCATTTATTGACACAAATACTGAACACAAGGAGACAATAAAGGGCTTGTTAGATAGCTCTGCCGCTCTATTTTCACCAGGGAAAAACAAATACACACTAATGTGTCTCTGATGTGCACATTACTCTGAGGACTAATTGTTTTCACATAATTAACAGTTTCCTAACATCACCTCTAAGTGTCGTCAAAGGAACAATAGCTGTAGAAAGGTGCGTACGCCAGCCATGAAGCTGGCGTGGGTCACCACACATTTCCACGGTTATTTCACTTTTGATACATCTAAACGTTGGCTTGGAAAATGACGTACGCCACGTTTTTGTGCGCATGCAACATTGATACATGAGGCCCGGTCTCCACTTCCTGAGTGGAAGCACGGTTTTTCAGGAACTCCGGAAGTTGCCAATCCTTCCTGGTCCAGTGTGGGCTGCATTTAGAATTGCAGGCTTCCTCTTTCCCGACTGACCATGCCAAGGGGAGCTTAGCTGAGGCCTGGGCAATGGTGGAATGGGCATGGAATTCACTGAAACTCTACGGACACTCTCTCCAAGTTCTTCGACCAAACTACCTCTGGCTTGGAGGTGGCCAGAGCAATAATGGGGCTCTGTCAAGGTAAACAACAGGCTGCTGATTACGCTGTTGAATTCCTTCTCCCCATGGTCTGGCAGACCTTCTGAAAGACCAGTTGGCTCCACTAGAGCTCCCTTAGAACCTCAATTTACTAATCTCCCTCTCCATTAAATAGATAAATGTCTCTTTGGGAGGGAGAGAGAAAGATACAGACCCACTGTTGCTCCACCCAATAGAAGGCAATATATTATGACTCCTGAGGTGCCTCAGCCTGCTGCTGTCTTCTCATTTCTCGCCTCCCCAGACTTCATTGGACGCGGACTTCCCGGACATCTCTGGGGTTCCTTCATGTTACCTTGACCTAAACAAGGTGTTTAACAAAGCCCTAGCTACGTCTTTGCCTCGCCACCGGTCACGAGACTGCTGCATCGATTTGCTTCCCGGGTCGTCTCCTCCCAGAGGTCATCTCTAGTCACTGTCTGCTCTGGTGAGGGAAGTGATGCAAACTGACAGCAGGGATCATCCAGCCATCTTCCTCCCCCGCCAGGGCAGGTTTTGTCTTTGTGAAAAAGAAGGATAAGACTGTCCGTCCCTGCATTGACGAGGGACTCGAGGCCTGAACTACATCACCATTCGAAACAGTTTCCTCTTATATCGTAAGCATTTGAACTATTACAAGATTTAAAGTTACAACCAATGCATTTCACCTGGTCATAATGAGGGAAGGGGACAAGTGGGAGACTGCTTTTAAAACTCCTAGTGGAAATTATCTGGTAATGCCTTTTGTAGTCACGAATGCTCAGCTGTGTTCCAGGATCTGATGTGCTCTGGAAATTAATATGCTCTGGAAGATGCTGGACCAATTTGTTTTTGTGTACTTGGATGACATTCTCATCTTCTCTTCTGATGATTCAGCATGTTCTCCAGGTTTTGCAGCATCTCCTTGACCATCAGCTCTTCATAAAAGCAGAAAAATGTGAGCTCCATGTACCTACTGTTTCATTTTTGGGTTGTGTGGTCTCGGGTGACAGCATCCAGATGGACCCTGCCAGGGTCAATGCTGTCGTGGATTGACCTACTCCCACTAATCGCAAGCTAATCCAACATTTCCTGGGGTTTGTTAACTTCTGAGCTAGCTGAGAAAGACTATGATGGGGCCAGTAGGGAGCTCCTGGCAGTTAAGGTAGCTCCTCACATACAAGGCCCTTCATGGTCTTGCCCCTCCCTACATTTCTGAACTCTTACACCCATACTCCACCTCTAGACCACTCAGATCTTCCAACCTGGGCCTCCTATCTATACCCCGCTCCCTCCTCAAGTTTAAGGGTGACTGCACTTTTGCCTTCAGGCTCCCATCCCTCTGGATCCTTCTTTCATGTTCTTTGACATCTCCAGTGCTTTCAACACCATCAGGCCTGCTCTACTGGGTGACAAGCTGACGGCGATGTTGGTGGATCCCCCCCTTGTGTCCTGGATTGTGGATTACCTCACTGGCCGACCACAGTATGTGCGCCTGTGGCACTGTGTGTCAGATACAGTGGTCAGCAACACCAGAGCCCCACAAGGGACTGTCCTCTCTCCTTTCCTCTTCATCCTCTACACCACAGACTTCAGCTACCAGACAGAGTCTTGCCATCTTCAGAAGTTTTCTGATGACTCTCCTGAAGTTGGGTGTATCAGCAAGGGTGAGGAGGCTGAGTATAGGGCCGTGGTGGATAACTTCGTCACATGGTGTGAGCTGAACCACCTGCAGCTCAACACAGCAAAGACCAAAGACCTGGTGGTGGATCTGAGGAGACCAGTGACCCCAGTTTCCATCCTGGGACATAACATGGACATTGTTGAAAATTACAAATATCTGGGGGTGTACATTGACAATAAACTGGACTGGACTTAGAACACTGAAGTCCTCTACAAGAAGGGACAGAGCCGCCTCTATTTTCTGAGCAGGCTCCGCTTTTTTAACATCTGCCGGACGATGCTTAGGATGTTTCATGAGTCTGTGGTGGCCAGTGCTGTTCTGTTTGCTGTGGTGTGCTGGGGTAGCAGACTGAGAGTAGCTAATGCCAACAGACTTAACAAACTGATCAGGAAGGCCAGTGACGTTGTGGGGGTGGAGCTGGACACTTTGTCAGCAGTGTCTGACAGGAGGATTCTGTTGAAGGTGCGGACGATACATCAGCATGTCTCTCACCCTCTCCACAACGCTCTGGTCCAACAGAGGAGCACCTTCAGCCAGAGACTGATCGCTCCTAAATGCAGCACTGAGCGCCACAGGAAGTCATTCCTGCCTGTGGCCATCAGAATTTACAACTCCTCCCTCTGACGGTCAGACTCATTCGGCTATTTATAAAACAAATAAATGATATAACTATCCATTCTCATTTAATTTATAACGCTACAACCATTTCATTGTATATTGTATATATTTCAGTTTGTATACTATTTTATTATTTATTTGTATTTTACTGTCTACTTTGATATTTTATTTTATTTTAATATCTACTTTAATATTTCATTTTATTTACATCTTCATCTTTATCGCTTGTTTCCATTCATGCTGTATTTTTATTTCTACTTTGCATGGAGCATTGGAACAAAAACTTCCCCAAACAAAAAATTTCCCCCCTGGGATTAATAAAGTATTCTGAATCTGAATCTAAACAGTCTACCCTCTTCTGTCAGATCAGCGGAATCACTAAATGTCTTCAAAAAACTTCTCAAAACCCATCTCTATCGTCTTGCATTCCCTACAATTGAACTGTAATTAGTCTTTGCACATATCTGTACATGTATGTTTATTTTATTTTATCTTATCTATTTTATTGGTTTACTTTTATGTTTGTTTTTAATTATGTTTTATGTTTACTGTACCCTGTACAGCACTTTGTAATCTTTGTTTGAAAAAAGTGCTATATAAATAAACTTTCCAACCTACCTACCTCTTCCGGTGCCCCATTGCCCCTGGTCTGACATCTCTCTGGACTTTGTCACGGGGTTGCATCTCTCAGAAGGCAGCAAGACCATTCTAACAGTGGTGGATAGATTTTCTTAGATGGTTAACTCTGTCCCTCTTCCCAAGTTGCCCTCCGCCAAGGAAATGGCAGGGGTTATGTTGCTTCATGTGTTTCATTTACATGGTTTTGTCAAGGATTAGGTGTCAAATCGGGGACCTCAGTTTGCTTCACGGTTTTGGAAAGTCTTCTGCTGTCTCCTGGGCGCTACGGTCAGCCATTGTTGGGCATACTCTCTCATCTGGGTAGATGTCCTCGGAGGACAGCCACACCTTCTGCCAAGGCCTACAGGACTCTGGCTCTTTCCTATAGGCTCGGGCAGAAGGTGTGGCTGTCTTCCAAGGAGCATGGGCAGCAGTGAGGTCCCTGAGGGTGCAACCAACATTTCATGCGGCCCAGGTCAAGCCAGTAGCAGAGAGTCACCCCCCACCCGGTGCATTGATGGTGGCCCTGTGTTTACGGTGAAGTGGCTTCAGGCGGTTTGTCGACGTGGTCGTGGTCGCCAGTACCTGGTGTACTGGGAGGGTTACGGCCTGGAGGAGAGGTCCTGGGTTTCCTCCAGTAACATTATGGATCAAAGGTTTATCCAGGACTTCCTAAATAAATAGTTCAGTATGCACAGTTAAGGAGGTTGCAGGGAAAGTGTGACTAGCTAGCTGCCATTTCAATGATATAAATTACAAATAATGTATTGAGGTTTTTTTTTTCAATTTCCCCATATTATTACCTATAACGTATGACTTAAATGTTATTATCATTATGACTATTAATTTACCCTATTTACATGTGTCACGTCAGATTCTGTTCATTTTAGTTTTTTTCTGTCTGTCCTTGCAAGTTTCATCACCTTTTGCTATCATTGTTATATCTGTAAAGTCGTGAAATCTCACATAGCTGTCATTAAAAGATCAACAACCTGATAACTTAAAATGTACTTGAAATACATAGGTCATATATCGCCTGTGAGATATCGTACTAACTCACACATGCACCCACAATACTCAATGATGTGTGAAGCCGTGGGTTTCATAAACACTCCCCCTTCCTCTGTTTGAGCAGCCTTGTTTGCATTTACATTCCCCAGTAACCTGGAGACACCTGCATCTCACACTGAACACAAGCTTACTACTCCCACATGCTGTTGGTCACACACATGCACACACGCACACACACACACACACACACACACACAAAGCCTGGTGTTATCTTATGTGTCATGATTAACAGCACATGATTCACACAGAAACACAGATAGTAACTTTGTATTGTTTGTCTTGTGCTCAATGGCCATGAAATAATGAAGGGCCTCAATGGTTTTTCCATTGCCTTGCTCTCATTCAGCGACAGTGCCACTGTATGTCTAGAAATATACAATCACATCATGACAGTGTGGCTGACAAAGTGCCTGATAGGTAGACTGGCTTTCAATGCCCCATCATCATCATCATCATCACGCACACGCACACGCACACGCACACACAGACACAGACACAGACACTAACACACCTCTCCTCCTTCCCCCCACTGACTCCTTGGTGACGCCTTACACCTCCACCAATGAAAAAGATCTGTTATGAGACAAAAGTGAGGTGAGTGCATAAGCGACAACAACACCGCCAACCTGAGCTGTACACCATATCTGGTGTGAAGGTAACCATAGCAGCCGTTAAGAAAAGCTTCCATCACCACCAGAAATAAACCGTCTTGATGTGTGGAAGATCACTTTTAAAATTTTCACCTCATTGAATAGAGAGACAAATAGAATCACAAGGGAGTGGTGATGCTGATAGGCTGCGCAAATCTCTTATTGTTTAAATGAAAGAGCAGGTAAAAGTCTCACTGACGTCATTTTCCACTTGTACTCAGCTACTGACAGCATGACAGCAGAGTTTGAGCAGAGTTTGACACTGTAGAGGCAGGAAGGGAGCACATAAAAAAAATATTGGCTATGCCATGCAAAGCTGAAAAGCAGGCCCTCATATATTTGAATGAAAGGCAACTCATAGCAATTGTTCTTCCAGCCAGAGTAGCCTTGAAGGGAAGTTTTTGTACAGTTCATCCCCTCTGTCAAATAAAATTGTGTGAAAAGGAAAACTTGACACTGATGACAGTGAAGGTGATGGTTGACGGTGAAAGACTCCTTGTCCAACATTGCTGACGTTATCAGATATCTAACCTTGTAAACAATATGCTGCCCTAAAAAACATGTTATTGAAGCAAACCATAATTCTTAAAATACTCTGACCAAAAAACAGCTGTACAAAACCTGTACAAAAGATTTTCTTAAATTGACAATGTGACTATAGTTGTCATGATCATCAATCTGAGCTCAGAACTGTTCTGCCAAAATTTGTTCAGTTTTCCTGCTTACTTACTCCCCAAAAATCGTCAAACCATCAGAATAATGTTGAAGTATGGACAGATGAAGCTATAGCAGCTTTACAGGACTGAGAGAGAGAGAGATTACATTTTATTATTAATATTATTTTATTACATTACACCATGACCACCTCAGAACATAAGACCCAACCAAATTATGATAAAAGAAAAAGGAAAATACATAGATTATTGGACAGAACTAATAGAATCCCAGAACAAAATGGAAACATATGCAGCCCTGAACAGACAGTACACTGTGGCAGCCTACCTGACCACAGTGTCTGACACCAAACTGAGGAGAACACTGACAGAGAGAGAGAAAGAGAGAGAGAGAGAGAGAGAGAGAGAGAGAGAGAGAGGAAATTACATCAGTTACATCCAAAAATCAGCAATTTTGTTGATGACGTGGTGATCTCAAAGAGTTGGTAAGATCATTCCCCAACCAGAAGGCCTGGACAAACGGAGAGGTCAGAGCTCTTTCCAGAGCCAAAAAAGGCTACAAGGTGACAAGGAAGCATACAACACCACCAAGCAAAACTGAAAGGTGTTATCAAAGAGACAAAGAAATGGCATCAGCAGAAACTGGAGAGGGACCTCAATACCAACAACCCTAAAAATATGTTGCAGGTGATCCAAAACAACACAGGATACAAAAGCAGGCGCTCCCGCATCACTTTGTGAGGCCATGCTGAACACATTTTAGGCTCACTTTGATCTCCTCAACAAAGACTCAGCTGTTAAGTCTACTCCACCTCCAGATGACCGCCAGCTGTCAGTAACCACAGCGAATGTGAGAATAATCATGCTGAGAGTGAATATGATTAAAGCTGCCAGGACTGATAACATCCCTTGCTATGTACTAAAACATGTGCTAATCAGCTGACAGATGTTATTACTGACATTTTTGAGATGTCATTCTCACATCACATCCAGCACATCAATAACGACATCCTAACCTACCTGACCTAAAATTAAATCCTGATGATTCTCTTAAGATAGACAATTTATTATTATTAAACAAATGGTCGATGAGTTATGGCCAATTTCCTACATAGGTGCTTTTCAATTGATTGCTGCCATAATATTGGACCAGTCTTCCCAATACAGTGCCTGGGTGTATCTCAGTCTTTCAAGGCTGTTACCAAATTTGTTGCTGAAATATTACTATATATAGTATATATTATTTTATTATTACAGTACTACAATACTGATTTTCAGATTATGCGGCAAAAAATCCATCATGGTTTACTTTTATAGTCCGAGAGCCTTTTTGGTACGGCCAACTCAGTTGGATATGCGTTTTGGCAGCAATGAAAGTGACACAATCTGATTTTGGTCATACTTCAGTGAAACATTTCCATATAATTTTTAGTTAAGGGCTAAAGTTCCCTGTCTCTCGCTGATCCAAACTCTCTGTGTGGTTTGAACATTGTTAAATAACAATAGTCAAACTGGTCCTATAAGCAGTGCCAGCCCTGAGTAATTTGGTGCATTAGGCAAGATCTTAGCTGGCACCCACTTGCATCTCTGTCAATTTCACAATCAATTTTCATACACTCACACAGAACCTGCATGTATGTATACAAGATTTTATTTCTTTTAAGTCATAAATATCACACCAAATAAAAACTCAAGAAAGAAACAAGTGATAAATACAATATGAATAAGGCATTGTGCAAACATATTTATCTCTCAGCCTCAGAGTGCCGTCTCTCACTTATCTATTGTCAGCCACTTTGCAAAACGACTTCCAACTCCTTCCATGTTGCCATGTGGGTATTGTGATCCTGGCTATCTTCAAGAACCTTCAGCAAGTGTCTTGCATTTTTCCAGTCCTTTAGTCCTTACTTATTAAGTCTGTATTCTTTTGGAGAAAACATTTAGCAGCAGAAGCAGTGCAAGCTATCATTTCAGTTTGAGTAGATCAGCCAGCTTCTTTTGATTTTTTTCCCATTGATTAAGACTCTGTCACAAAAGTCATGTTGACACTCTCCCATCTTTGTCTTTGGGAACTGCTTTTTTATTTGAAATGGTCCTCTGTGAACTAATTCTCATCAGTTAGAAGAGATGGCCAGTCAGCAGGTCTATTGGTGCAGCCTTTAGTCCTGATGCTGTGTCACTCTGCTGTGCTGAGGCAGAGGGACAGGAGCATCTAATGCTGTGTCACTGGGCTGGTGGTGAAATAAAGTGCATCTGAATAGAGAAGAGAAGTATATGTGACTACTGCATGTTATATTTTAATAAAAAACAAACAGATGCTTGGTGTGTGCCATACATAACCATACATAAGACTAATATAAGACTAATAATGAGATGAGATTCATTCAACTTTATTGTCACTGCAATACAATTCAGAATAACCAGAGCAGCCCAAAGCAGTAAAGTATATATATATATATATATATATATATATATATATATATATATATATATATATATATATAGTTTGTAAAGCACTTTACATTTAAATAAATCTCAAAATGCTACAGGAAAAGCACCAATAAAAGAGAAAGCATTAGTAAAAGAAAAAAACACCTAAAAGTCAAAAGCAACTTAGAGGTCATAGGATCTGCTAAAAAGTAAAGTTTTAAGTCCTTTTTTAAAACATTCAACAGTCTGTGGTGCCCTCAGGTATTCAAGGAGGCTGTTCCATAGACGAAGGGCGGCAGAGCAGAATGCCCAGTCCCCTAAGGTGCGGAACTTAGTCCTGGGGGGATGGAGACGGTGAGAGTTGGTCGAGCGGAGGGGTCGAGATGATGTTTGTGTGGTTAGCAGTTCTTTAAGATAGGAGGGGGCGTTGCCATGGACGCACTGGTGAGTGAGGAGGGAGACCTTGTAATCAATCCTGGCGGAGATGGGAAGCCAATGAAGTGAATGGAGGATGGGTGTGATGTGTTCATACTTTCGCACTCTCATCAGGATCCTAGCAGCACTGTTTTGTACATACTGGAGCCTTTGGATGCTCTTGCTGGGGGTTCCAATCAGTAGTGCATTGCAGTAATCCAGCCTGGAGGAAACAAAGGCATGGATGAGCTTTTCGGCGTCAGGGAAGGAGAGTGAGGCTCAGAGTTTGGCAATATTTCTGAGGTGATGGAAGGAGTTTTTGCAGAGACGTTTGATGTGAGCCTCAAAGGTGAGGTGAGGGTCAAATATAACACCAAGGTTAGTGACGGATGTGGAGAGGGGAATGAACTGCCCAGAAAACGTGATGCCGGATATGGAGGATGACTGGATCTGGTGAGGGGTGCCAACAAGTATGATTTCTGTTTTGGAGCTGTTTAACTGCAGGAAGTTGTGCTTCATCCACGCCTTTATCTCCTCCAGACAGGTGGTGATAGTAGATAGTGGTGATGGTGGAAGCAAAGTTGCAGAGGGGCTTGAGTCCATTTTAATGTACAGTTGTGTGTCATCTGCATAACAGTGAAATGAGACTCCAAAGCGACTGATGATCTGGCCAAGGGGGAGCATGTAGAGTGTAAAGAGGGTGGGGCCAAGGACTGACCCTTGAGGGACACCACAGGTGACAGTGTGTGTCCCTGATCTTGCACCTCCAATGGAGACGTACTCTGTCCTGTTGGTGAGATACGAGCGGAACCAGTTGAGAGCGGTGTCAGTGAGTCCGATGGTGTGATGAAGCCAGTTGAGAAGTATACAGTGGTCGACAATGTTGAATGCTGCAGACAAGTCAAGGAGGATGAGGAGAGAGGGTGAACCAGCATCAGCCGTCATCAGCAAGTCATTTGTGACCCTCATCAGAGCTGTTTCATTGCTGTGGGCGGAGTGGAAACCAGACTGAAACCTTTCGAAAAGGTTGTTGTGTTTCAGGTGATCCTGTAGGCGGGCCGAAAAAGCTTTTTCTAGTACCTTGGAGAGAAGTGGAAGGTTGGAAATGGGCCTGTAGTTGGCAAGGATTTCAGGGTCCAAGGAGGGTTTTTTAAGGATTGGTCTGATAATGGCATTTTAGGGCAGGTGGAACATGGCCAGCTTGGATGGAGTGGTTTATCACAGTGGTGATCAGAGGACTTATGATAGAGATGTTTGTTTTCACCAGGGCTGTAGGAAAGGGGTCAAGGGCACAAGCAGAGGGTTTCATCCTCCTGATGATGTCCTCAACCTCTTGCTGTGAGACTTCAGGGAAGCAGTGGAGAGGCTGGGAGATTGCAGACTGTGGGTCGACAGTCAGGATAGGTAGAGTGGAGAGACAGCCAAATAGGATGGCACGGATGGAGTCAATTTTGGAGCTAAAAAAGGCCATGAAATTGTTGCAGTGTTCTTCTGTAGTTTCTATGTGCGGAGCTGTTTGTGGCTTGAGGAGATGATTAATGGTGGAGAATAGCTGCTGAGAGTTTCCAGCATTTTCTTTTATTATGTTGGAGTAAAATTTTGATCGTGCTTCTCTTAGGGATTTTGAGTAGGCCCTTTGATGTTCCCGATAGGCTTATTTATGTTATGATCTATGTTGCGGGGTCTGGGGGTTTGTGCTTGTGTCTTTTCAGAGGTGCGCCGGAGGCTGGGAGGAGTCGGCGGTTTCAGGGGCGGACACACACTCGCACCTGCAGCAGGTTAATCATCAGCGTTGGCTTCAAAACCAAGATCCACTCGCTGCCTGCTGCCAGTTGATTACGTGATTACCACGCGGTACATGCTCCTATCCTTATCCTGTGTTACCTGTTTCCAGTGCCCTCCTGTTCCACCACCAATCCCGCTCCGACGCCCAGATCTCCCACACCTCTGCTCCTCGACACCAGCTCCTAGCCGCCTGCATAGCTACGCTCCTCCGAGCCCACAGATCCGCGCCGGACCTCCGGGCGCTCACAGCCTGCTCCAGCGCCACGCTCCTCTGAGCGCACCATCCCCCGGGATTAAAGCCACCTCGTCCTTTTCCTACCCGTGTGTTTGTGAGAAATAAACATAAGTACACCTGCCCAGATTGTCTGTCTGCTTTTGGGTCCTCCTCTCGTCTCTGGTGCAACAGAATCAACCGGCCAAGATATGGACCCAGCGGACCCGGCATCGGTGGCTCAGGCGCTGAACACCCAGGGATCCCTCCTCGGACAACATGAAAAGACGCTCCACCAGATCATGGAGGCCCTCAACACGCTTTCAGCCAGTGTCTCCCAGCTCGGCCAGCAGGTCACCGGTCTAGTCGGTCCGCCACCAGCCGACCCCTCGCCCCCTTCTGCCGGTGTGAGTAACCCCCTTGCTATTGACCTGGTCCAACCTCCTCCTCTACACACCCGAGAGCCCTTTGTCCCGCCCCCTGAACATTACTCTGGCGACTCTGGAGCTTGTAGTTCTTTTTTGTTACAGTGTTCCCACGTTTTTGATTTGCAGCCCAATAGTTACTCCACTGATAAGTCTCGCATAGCCTACACTATGGATCTCCTGAGAGGTAGAGCAGCACAGTGGGGAACAGCACTCTGGGAGGGGAAGTCCTCCGCCCTTGAGACTTATGCCTCATTTGTAAAAGAGATGAGAAAGGTATTTGATCACCCAGTTCAGGGTTCTGTAGCAGCGAGCAGATTATTTGCTCTACGTCAGGGGTTCCAGTCCGCCTCCTATTATGCTATCGAGTTCCGTATTCTCGCAGCCGAGACCGGCTGGAACGAGCTGGCGCTTATCAGCTTGTTTAGGCGGGGGCTGTCAGATAGACTGCAGGACGAGTTAGCTGCCAGAGAAAAGCCAGAGACCCTTGAGAAACTGGTAGCTTTGGTGACAAAGTTAGATAATCGTCTCAGAGAGAGACAGAGAGAAAGGTCCTCCAGCAGCCGCAGAATGAGTAGCTATTCTCCTAGCCAGCTCCCTAACTCTCCGCCTAAACTGCCAGTCTCTTCTCCCTCTCCCAACGCCCCTAGAGCTCCCCCTGCGGCACCGGAGGAGCCCATGCAGTTGGGGAGGTCTCGCCTGACTCCTGATGAGCGCCAGCGCCGGAGAACCCTCCAATTGTGCATCTACTGTGGTCAACCCGGACACTTCCTCGCACAATGTCCGGCTCTGCCAAAAGGGTCGGCTCACCACTGACCGTGGGCACCCTGGTGAGCCAAACGTCTTCCTGCCCCAGCTCATTCATCCGTAGAAACCTCCCTGCGTCCCTCCAGTTTTCTCTTGAGTCTTTGCCAGTTTCAGTATTTGTAGACTCCGGTGTGGATGATAACTTTATCGACGAATCACTAGTGAAACAGTCACTCCTCCCTGTTGAGCCCCTTGAGAAACCCTGCACGGTGAACGCATTAGACGGGCGCAAATTGGCTACTATCACTCATCGCACCACCCCTATCACCCTGACGATTTCGGGGAACCACAGTGAAACCATTCAACTATTCATCATTCCCTCTTCCTGCTCTCCTGTGGTGCTGGGACTCCCATGGCTACGGCTCCACAACCCGCATATTGACTGGACAGCAGCTTCGATTTCCAGCTGGAGCCCCTTCTGCCACTCTCACTGCCTACGTGCAGCCGTTTCTACTAATAAAAGACAGACTGCGCCCCCTCTCAAAGCCCCGGATCTGTCCCTGGTGCCCCCGGAATATCATTACCTTGCTCCGGTGTTTTGTAAGGAGCGAGCTCGGACCTTGCCACCCCATCGCCCCTACGACTGCGGTATTGACTTGCTCCCCGGCTCCACTCTTCCCTCGAGTCGCCTGTACAACCTGTCTCGCCCCGAGAGAGAGGCGATGGAGGAGTATATCAACACCTCCAAGGCTTTGGGTCTCATTCGCTCCTCCTCGTCTCCTCTCGGGGCCGGTTTCTTCTTCGTGGGTAAGAAAGACGGCACACTGCGTCCATGTATTGACTATAGGGGACTAAATGAAATCACCATCAAAAACAGATATCCTTTACCACTGATCGATCCCTCCTTTGAACCTCTCTGCTACGCTTGTGTGTTTTCCAAACTGGACTTACGTAACGCTTATCATCTAGTCCGCATAAGAGAGGGCGACGAATGGAAGACCGCCTTCAAAACACCTTTGGGACACTTCGAATATCTAGTCATGCCTTTCGGTGTCTCCAATGCACCAGCCGTTTTTCAAGCCCTTATCAATGACATTCTGCGGGACATGCTTAACCACTTTGTGTTTGTGTACTTAGATGACATCTTGATCTTCTCAGAAAACATGGAGAGACACGTCGAGCAGGTGAGGCTGGTGCTCCAGAGGCTGCCGGACAATAAGCTGTTCGTCAAACCAGAAAAGTGCGAGTTTCATGTACCCAAGGTCAGCTTCCTCGGCTTTATCATCGCCCAGGGACAGCTCCAACCCGACCCGGTCAAGATCCAGGCGGTGGAGGAATGGCCAACTCCTGTGAATCGCAAGCAGCTTCAAAGATTTCTCGGCTTCGCTAATTTCTACTGGAGATTTATCAGGGACTTCAGCCGAGTCGCCGCCCCTCTCCATCAACTAACCTCCGCCAGCGCCCCCTTCACCTGGACTCCCTCCGCCGAGGCTGCCTTCCAGGGACTCAAGAGGCGGTTCACACAAGCTCCCGTCCTGCTGCACCCCGACTCAGCCTGCCAATTCGTGGTGGAGGTGGACGCCTCCGACTCCGGCGTTGGTGCTATCCTATCCCAGCGCAGCGCATCCACCGACAAGCTCCATCCCTGCGCTTACTTCTCCCGACAGCCTTCGGCGGCGGAGAGAAATTACGACGTGGGCAATCGGGAGCTGCTGGCGGTGGTTCTGGAGGGAACCCGGGAGCCGTTTCTCATTTGGACTGACCACAAGAACCTCGAGTATCTACGCTCTGCACGAAGATTGAATCCCCGTCAGGCCCGCTGGTCCCTCTTTCTGAGCCGGTTTAATTTCACCCTCTCCTTCCGCCCCGGGTCAAAGAATGGGAAGCCGGACGCACTCTCTCGCCTTTTCTCCAGCGAGACTCTCCCCTCTGCTCCTGGTTTCATTGTGCCCCCACCCCAGATCGTCGGTGCCGCCACCTGGGAAATCGAGACGGTTGTGCGGGCGGCTCAACGTAACCAGCCCTATCCAGGTACAGGCCCCCCCAACCGCCTCTTCGTCCCGCAGGAGATCCGGTCTCAGGTCCTTCAGTTGGGACACTCCTCTCAGCTCAGCTGCCATCCTGGGGCTCAACGAACTCTACTGTTCCTCCAACAACATTTCTGGTGGCCGGGGCAAGCAAAGGATGTGCGCGAGTTCGTGGCGGCCTGTGTGATCTGCGCGAGGAGTAAAGCCTCGCATCGCCAACCTGCGGGTCTCCTCCAACCTCTCCCGATCCCCAGTCGCCCTTGGTCCCACATCGCAGTGGATTTTGTTACCGGACTTCTAACTAACTAACTAACTATTGTCGACCACTTCTCTAAGATGGTTCATTACGTGCCTTTAGCAAAATCACCATCCGCCACTGAAACCGCAGAACTCCTTGCCCTACATGTATTCAGGCTCCATGGATTACCGACTGACATTGTTTCCGACCGTGGGCCCCAGTTTACATCCCGGGTCTGGCAGGCGTTCTGTAAGGTTTTTAACATCACCTGCAGCCTGACTTCAGGTTACCACCCCCAGTCTAACGGACAGACAGAGAGAGCGAACCAAGACCTGGAGACTGCACTCCGCTGCGTCACGGCTCGAAACCCATCATCATGGTCCTCCTTCCTCACATGGGTGGAGTACTCCCACAACTCTCTGTCCAGCGCAGCTACAGGTATGACACCTTTCATGGCAGCTTACGGCTACCAGCCACCCCTTCTCTCTTCTCAGGAACGTGACATCGCGGTTCCCTCTGTCCAGGCTCACGTCACCCGCTGTGTGGAAGTGTGGAGGACAGCCCGGGAGGCCATTACGCGCGCTACCCGGCGCAGTCAACGCCAAGCTGATTGTCATCGCATCCCCGCGCCTACCTACTCACCTGGACAGAGAGTCTGGCTCTCCTCCCGCGACCTACCTCTCCAGGTGAAATCACGAAAGTTGGCTCCACGCTTTGTTGGCCCCTTTATAGTGGAGAAGGTGATTAACCCTTCTGCCGTGCGCCTGAAATTGCCAGCGTCACTCCCCGTGCATCCCACGTTTCATGTGTCCCAACTCAAGCCCGTGTCCTCCAGTGACCTCAGCCCTCCGGCCGAACCCCCACCACCCACCCGGTATATCGACAATGGCCCCGCATGCACAGTCAGCAAGATCCTGGACGTGCGTCGGCGGGGTCGCGGTTCCCAGTTTCTGGTGGATTGGGAAGGCTATGGCCCCGAGGAGCGCTCTTGGGTCTCACGGGCCTTTATCGTGGATCCATTCTTACTGCAGGACTTTTACCGTGAGTTTCCCCACAAGCCGGGTCGGGCGCCTAGAGGCGCCCGTTGAGGGGGGGTACTGTTATGATCTATGTTGCGGGGTCTGGGGGTTTGTGCTTGTGTCTTTTCAGAGGTGCGCCGGAGGCTGGGAGGAGTCGGCGGTTTCAGGGGCGGACACACACTCGCACCTGCAGCAGGTTAATCATCAGCGCTGGCTTCAAAACCAAGATCCACTCGCTGCCTGCTGCCAGTTGATTACCTGATTACCACGCGGTACATGGCTCTGCGACTCACTCGTTACCTGAGATTGATCGTGCTTTATGCTTTGCTCCTATCCTTATCCTGTGTTACCTGTTTCCAGTGCCCTCCTGTTCCACCACCAATCCCGCTCCGACGCCCAGATCTCCCGCACCTCTGCTCCTCGACACCAGCCCAGCTCCTGCCGAAGGACCGCCGCCTAAACGCGGCACCATCACTCATCTCCTAGCCGCCTGCATAACTACGCTCCTCCGAGCCCACAGATCCGCGCCGGACCTCCGGGCGCTCACAGCCTGCTCCAGCACCACGCTCCTCTGAGCGCACCATCCCCCGGGATTAAAGCCATCTCGTCCTTTTCCTACCCGTGTGTTTGTGAGAAATAAACATAAGTACACCTGCCCCGATTGTCTGTCTGCTTTTGGGTCCTCCTCTCGTCTCTGGTGCAACAGTTTATGCACAGTGAGTTCCAAGGCTTTGTAACGCCACTCCAATGCATGCCCAGCTGTCTTCATTTTCCGCAGTTTGTTAGTGAACCAGGGTGTTCAACGGGAGAAGCTGACTGTTATGGTCCTAACGGGTGCATGGAGATCCAGAATGTTACCCAGGGTTTTATTATAGAAATCCACAGAATCACTGGCTGATGAAAGCTGAGCAGAAAGAAGGCACTGGAGGTCCACTGTCAAATTTTCTAGGTTGATGTTTTTCAGGTTCCTAAAGCGGAGTTGGTGTTTTTTCTTAATATGGGGGGATGGAAATGGTCACTCCATGGGGATGACCTTGTGGTCAGACACGCCCAGGTCATACACCTGTAGATTGCTGATGGGGCAGAGTCCGTGATGACCAGATCGAGAGTGTGCCCCCTGGTGTGAGTGGGTACATCAACATGTTGTGTGATTGTTTTTTATATTATTATTATCATTAGGGCCCGAGCAGGTCTCGACCTGCGAGGTCCCTATTGTTTTTTGAATGACCACTTTTTCGTCCCAAATGATCGTACTTTTCACTGCCTGAACATACCCCAAAACTCACCAAACTTGGAATATACATCACACCTGCTGAAAAATGTCATAATCTAATGTTGTCCTCAATTTCCACCACTAGTTGGTGCAATAAACAAGGAAAGTAAGGATTGGCTTATAATTCACATATACTTTGTCACACATTCAAAAACCTTATATCCACGCGTTCACTGAATTGTGCTGAATCTTGTCATAAAGGCCACGTCCATTTCCGCTAATCTTTTTTTTTCGCAAATTTGCGAAATGTCGCGAACCTACTTTTTCGAACTCCTCCCAGGCAATTTTAGCGATTTCCACGAAACTTCACACACAGCATTCTCCTGACAAAAAGTTATTAAAGGTCCCATATTATACTGTTTTTCATAAATTTCACACAGCTGTCAAAAGTCCAAAAACTCTGTATTCGATATGCATTGCCCCAAACCCATGCGTGGTCCTGAATTTCAGCTGTCTAAAAAGTCACTCTACAGAGCTCTATTCAGAGCAGTCTGTTTCTGTGCCTGCACCTTTAAATGCTAATGAGCTCCAGTCTGCACATGTTTCCAGACTTTTTACTGTGACAACCAAGCCCCATCGGAATATTATTAACATCAAACTCGCTTCAAACGCCATTGCATAGCGGACCAAAGCGGAGCTAACTAGTTAGCTAGTTTCCAGCTGACTTCACCATACTTGTCAGCAACTGTAAATACTATCAATCCGCGGCGACACTTATCGGTGGCTCGGGTGCAGTTGCTTGGTCCGGTATGGTTGGGACTGATCCTTTTACGAGGGTCAGTGTCGATGCAAAGCCAGCTTTGTACTGACCCTCGTTACTGAAGCAGTCTGATGTGAAGTGGTTAGCACACACACACAAGCTAACACGAACCGCAGCCAGCTCCTTGTCTTAAAATATGAAACGCAACCACTGTCTCTTCTGTTGTTCTGTAGCTGGGACAGAATATAGGCACTGATGTTGATTTTTACAACCAACAACAGAGCTATTTGCGTGTCCAACTTTGAGTGACGACATTGCTATACACTGCTGTCTCACCGCTGGACACACCGAACTTCACCTCGGGGATGAACGCCCCCCTCTCGGATATCTCCTATCATCGCGCAGAGGAGGCCGGCCTATGATTATGACTCCTTTCGTTACGTAACGAAAGGAGCAGAATCTGAACAGCCTGTAGGAGTGCCGTTTTACCAATGGGTGGGCTGCAGAGAACATGCAGGATTCGCTTGTTTTCATCATTCTGGGAGTTGGCAGGCTCAGGGAGGATCAGTTAATTTATGCAGAGACCAGAGAAAACGTGTTTTTCATGATATGGGACCTTTAAATATTTTGATATTCCAAACAATACTCAAGTTATTAATGAATAATAATGGATTGGATTTTTATGGCCCTTTTCAAGTCACCCAAAGCGCCTGACAGGGTTCCAGGTTCCATTCATTCACACACAGTCGTACTGGTGGTGTTATGGCACATGTAGTGCTGGTAAATTGTTTTGTTGTTAAGTCCAGGGGATTAAATTACCACTAAGCCTTTCAGATGTACCAGCTAAAAGACTACAACATAAACAACCTTTTATACCTTAAAACAGGGCTATTCAACTTCAATAGCAAGTGGGCCAAATATGAAAATCACTGGGGGTTTGTGGGCCACACAGAATATTTGCCAACTAATGGCTAAAAAATAACTCTCGATGATAATAGATATTTTATTATATTTTGCTACATTCAGGATGAACAAAACAAAGCCATCAGACCAAAAATAAATGGGCTGTTCACAACACAACATGACATAAACAATTCCAAACATAGCAGGTCCATACCCACAGTCAAATGTATTAGAGCTGAACAGTAAAACAGACAAACAAAATAATTAACATAAAACATAACTGCATCATATGCCTCATTGCTATTTCAACATAGTTTGGTGCATAGCTAGTAAGGGCAATCCTAAGACACTCATGCAACTTCTCATTGATCATGGAGCAACGTGCCCTTGTTTTGATGGCATTCATATGAGAAAAGCTAGACTCACACGTATAAGTGGACCCAAACATTGTCAGTATTTGCAAGGCCACTTTCCTTGTTGTGGGGTACTGATATTGGTTAACATGGCTAGACCAAAAGTTATCTGCACCCTCAGACTGCAAGTGCTGTTTTAATATGTTTTATATGTGCTCTCATCAATAGAAGACATTGCCTCTTGGTTGGTTTGACAGAAAAGGGTCACGAACAAAGTGCAATACTTCCATGGGAATGCTGAACCCTTGGAATCTCTCCGTAAAGTTCTCAGTTAGTTTTGTCATGAAATCTTTCATGACGGGTGTTATCCGTGCCTCGGGTGCTGTGTTCATGAATGCACGTGTCTTGGCCAAACATCAAGAGGAAAGGAGACTCACCGGTGGCTTGATGTGGGGTGGTGTTGTAGGCATACAAGACTTGGGGCAAAAAGGAACTCCAGTCATGCTTACGTGACACCGGTAGCGTACGCAACAAGTTGTGAAGCCTTCTATTAAAACGCTCACATTGCCCATTCCCTGACGGATGGTATGGCGTAGTGCGAGACTTCTCTATGCCATACAAAGCACAAAGCTGCTGAATGAGGGAGCTCTCAAAATTTCGCCTCTGGTCTGAATGTATCCGGGCTGGGACACCGAATTTTGAGAACCATTCAACCACTAACACTCGAGCTACAGTGGTGGCTCGTTGATCCCGGGTAGGAACGGCCAGTGTGTACTTACTGAAAACATCAGTCATTACAAGGACGTCTTCCATGCCGTTCCGGCTGGGCTCCAAAACAGTAAAATCAATGGCAAGGATCTTGTTAGGCCGAGATGCCAGCAAGTGCCCCATGAAGGTACGGGCAGTCGGTTGACTCTCCTTGGCAACCTGACACCTCTTGCATGCCTGGCACCACTGTGCCACCTCAGCCGACATACCTGGCCAGTAACACCGCTGCCGTAGGAGCTCTAAGGTCCTCTCGACCCCCTGATGACCATGCCCCTGATGAACTTCATTCAGCACATCTGCTTTTAAAGCAGCAGGTAACAGCAACTGAAACACGGCTTCCGCCCCGTCCGGCCGGAAAGCCTGACGATACAACACCCCATTCTCTTCCACCAAACGATCCCATTGCCTAAGCAACACCAAGGCTAAGTGAGACGCATTCCTGCGCTCCTCCTTATTGGGATGTTGTTTACGCCTCCAGAAAACCAGAACTTCTTTGATGACTGGGTCGTTGTGCTGGAGTGTGACAATGTCAGATGGGGGATGATGGGGCAAGGCTGCAACAGCAGCTTGTGTTGCACCCACCTTTTGCACCTGCAAGGCCTGTTGCAATGGCTTAGGGAGCAGTGTGCCACGGACCATCGTTTGCATGTCCTGTGGCTCAGGGGGATGCTGGCGGGAGAGAGCGACCGCGTTCTTATTGCTTCGGCCCGAGCGGTACTTAAGTTCAAAATCAAAGGACGCCAGTTGTGCTAACCCAGAATTCCTCGGTGGCCCCAAGCTTGGCGGAGGACAGGTGGCTCAAGGGGTTGTTGTCGGTGTAGACAACACATTTATGGCCAAACAGATACTCCCGAAACTTTTCGGTCATCGCCCACTTGAGTGCCCCCCCCCAGTGACCAGAAAGTGTCTGATCAGCCAGCTTGGGCTTTGGGCCTGCCAGTTCTGCCACCAGCTTATGCAGGGGTGCAGCCAGCCTTGCAAAACCATCTATGAAGCGGCGGTAATAACTGGCAAAGCCAAGGAACGAGCGCAGCTCAGATGGAGTGGCAGGGGGTGGCCAGCTGGAGACTGCCTCGATCTTGCTAGGATCAGTTGAGACACCTTGGTCAGAGATGACATGGCCCAAGTAACTGACTTCCTGCTGGAAGAAGGCACACTTACTGAGCTTCACCTTTAGCCCCTCCCGCTGCAAACGCTCCAGCGCCACGCTCAACCTCTCCAGATGTTGCTCGATGGTAGAGGAGAAGACCATAATGTCGTCCAGATAGAGCAGCAGAGATTGGCACTGCTGGTCACCAAAAATCCGCTGCATCAACTTCTGGAAGGTGCTGGGAGTGTTGCAAAGCCCAAAGGGCATGCGGTTCCACTCAAAGAGGCAAAAGGGGGTACAAAAGGCAGTTTTGGAACGATCAGACTCTACCACGGGGACCTGATTATATCCGCTGGCCAGGTCCATGGTCGAAAACCAACGGGCCCCAGTCAAGGCATCTAAAGACTCGTCTATATGGGGCAATGGAAAAGCATCCTACCTGGTTTTCCCATTAAGGAGCCTGTAGTCGATGCACATACGAACAGTGCCATCCTTCTTCTTGACCAAAACAATTGGAGAGGCATAGGGACTGCTGCTCTCCCTAATGACCTGAGCACTTAGCAGCTGGTTGATATGGTCTTTAACCTCATACTCAGATGGAGGAATGCGGTGGTAGCATTGCTTCAACGGGACATCATCTAAGAGAGGGATCTCATGGGAAATCAGGTCAGTACAAGCAAGGTCCCCGTCATGGGCCGAAAAGATGGAACTGTACCGACCAAGAAGAGCCCTCACCTTATCCTGTACTTCAGCAGGCAAATGACCCAAGTCAATGGCTGCTATCGGATCCTGCACTGGTGGGGAGACCAACTGAGAAGCCACTGTAGCCACCATAGGTGGCACCTCAGTAACACCAGCAGGTAAGCTGACAACACGCACCTCGTCTAAGGTGCCAACAACAGCATGGGGATAGAGTAACACATCGGAAGCGCCGACATTCACAATAGAAATGTCGGCCGTGCCCCGCACCACCGGAACTAGGGCAGGAGAAGCCAGCAGTCCGGCTGGCAGGTGGCCGCAACGATCTTCAGCACCCCACCGGGAATACGACAAGCCTTTTTGCCACGAACCTTTACCTTCCCTGCGCTCTGATCAGTCTCAACATTGGCTTGACTACTCCCTGCAACCAGCGTCGGGGATAGCCAGGCCATTGGCTGCTCTGAGCTGCAGCCAGTGACAAGATTTGAGGCATTCTTGGCCCCATGGCTCAAAGTGCTGGTGAAAAAGAGACTGGTAGATACAGGGTCTATGGTGTCAACCATTACAGACAAGAAACAGCAATCCCCCCCATGCTCACACCTAAATGGGGACAAGATGACATGAGCTTGGACACTTCCCTGCACCTACACACCCGGAGCCCGCAACTGCCCCGCCCGAACTGTGGCTCTGCAGCTCGGCGGGCGCTAGTTTTCCGGCATCTGAGCAGGGTGGAATGGCCTGTTTGGCTGGGAGGCTGGCAAAGGATGCTGAATATGGAAAGGGACACGGGCCCCATCACACTCCCTAGCGATGTGACCTGGTTGCTGGCATCGCCGACAGATTATGGGACCACGAGAAGCTACTCGGCAATGCTGCTGAGGGCCCTGCAAACGGGAAATGCTCTGAGTCAATTGATTCAACTGCTCCTGCTGTAACTTTAGCATTTCGCGCAAGTCACGCAGCTCAGATGTTTGTGGGGATTCAACACCTCCCTGGCTACTACCCTGAACCACGCACTGAGCACCGAAGATAGAAGGGACAGAATGACTCCGACCCCTAACACCTCCGGGTAAGCCCTCTCGTTCCCACCTGATGGCTTCACTCCTTACCTCAAGCAAGGTAGCTGTAGGCTGCCGGCGAACAAACTGTTTCAGTTCACGACGAAGAGCCCCATCCAGCACATGCTCCACAAACTGGTCACGTAACAAAGCCTCTGCATTGGGTATGCCACTGGGTGCATGCTGCTTCACAGATGTCATGAGACCCATCAACACAAGTGAAAACTCTAACAGGGTCTCGCTCTCTTGCTGCCGTCGGGAGAAAAAGGCTTCTTGTAAAGCTACATAGGACTCTGCACACCCATATAGCTCCTGTAGCACCTCTATGATTTTATCTGGATCTGCACGCTCTCCACTCGAACGGTACTTAATTTCCTCACGTGCCTCGCCTTCTAAGTGGTCAAATAAGAAGAATGCCTGATCGGATGCAGACAAGTGACGCGCTCTCATACAAGCTTGAACCTCCTCCAACCACTCAGTTAACCCTATCCCTGACTTTCCTCTAAATGTGGGACACTTTCGGTCTCGGGGCACAAAAATCAGTCGCTCTGTTAAAGGAGCACTGAAGGTAGAAGAAGCAGCAAGCGTAACACAAACTGGGGGCGCTGTACTAGGGCCAGGTACGGCCGCAACCTGTTCCTGCCTCAGCCTTTCGTTATCTGCTCTTAGCTGAGCAACTGCTTCCCTCAGTTCCTGCAATTCTGCCTCCATGACTAAACCTGTAACTAAAGCTTTCCTACCGTGAAGATGAGACCAGGGAAAAGGGGAAGAGGGAAGGCGGCTCTTCACAGGACTCCTCTCAAATCCAAGAAATCGACTGCTGCTTTGCCTCGGAAGAAGAAAACAGGTCAGACACTGATACTTAAAATGCTTGACACTCAAAATGGTAACACTGTTACAGAATCTCATTCAAAGAAAAAAACAAAAACAAAACCAGAACATGCGTCTCTGCTCTCAAATTGCAAATCCTGCCGACAACGCCAGATTGTGGCGGCACGAGGTGGGTGCGTGCTCTGGGCAGCACTCAGTTAAGAAGACATTTTATGCCAAACAACGCCACCCTGGGGGTTTCAACCACGGACCTTTTATCTTTTAAAGGACAACTTATAAACTGAATAAGGCACTCAGGTCTGTTTCACAATGAGGCAGAGACAGCATATCTGGGTACAAAATATTTATTTAATTTTCAGTTCTAACAGTCTTAAAAAATCTTATTTAAAAGTCACTGACTGGGGAAAAGGGGGACCAATCAGGGCTGAGACTTAGTGGGGGGGAAATGGGTCCAAAACCAAGGGGATCCCAGGAACACCACACGTGAAGTAAATCAAAATGAAACAAAATCAACCTTAAAGTGCAAAACACAAGAGGGACACCGCCGCCAGGACACCAATCCACCACCCTGGGCTCAGCACCTGAATGGGGGAAATCAGAGGACAGCAGGTGAGGACAAACACGATTAAATACAACTAATCAAACACAAGAGATCAGAACTTAATTTATCAAATCTCTAGAAATTAACACAATGTCAAATCAAATAGAATTAAGATTTACATTAAATGAAATTCACCTGCAACCTGCAAAGACAAAAATAACCATAAAGCTAACATAAATCAAAATTACAGGTTGCAGTGAAACCAATTGTTACAAAAGAATACAAAGAAATGTCATAAACCACTAATCACAAAGAAAATGGAACAAACTCTCTCACTGTGCTCTCTCGTGCACACGCGCACACACACACACACACACACACACACACACGTAACAGGGTTGACAGTACACACAGTTCAGTAATCGTTGCAGAGCAACGATTAGGCCACAGCAACGCTTCAACAAAGCCTGGACGAAGGCTAACACTTTTAGCCAGCTGTAGTGAGCAGCCAGGAGCCAGGCAGACAGCGCTGAAGCACCGCAACCGCAGATGCAAATAGAAGTCTGTGTCAACGCGGTGTGAGGCCAAGCGATGAGTCAAAGCAATAGCTACAAGGCAAAGCAGCAAGCATTGAGGAGCAAGCAACGCTGCTGTTAGCAATTAGCAGCAAAGCAGCAGAGCCATGAGTCAACACGGCAAAGCAATTAGCGAAGCTGCGAAGCAAAGCAGCGAAGCAAAGCAGCAGTGATTTCTTGCAGGTTAGCGGCTAGTATGCCGCTACACAGGTGTCTTTACCCTACAATAAAAGAGCAGATATTAGCAACTTACAAGTGGCTGGAGGAGGAATCTACAGTCCCTGTGCTACATACCGGTCAGGCAATCACGGTCGGCACGGTGTGGAGCAACGCGATCAGCTACACAGCAACCAGCAGCGGACAGCAAGCAGCACATAACCAGCAGCGAGCAACGTGCAGCAAGCAGCAACACCCAAGCGAGCCACTGAAATAAAATAACCACAATGAAAACAGCGTGAGGGACAGCGTGAGACCAGGCTATATTCGCCGCTGGCAGCCTACCTCCAAACAAGCGGAGGCGGAAGTGAAGGGCGCCAGGAAGTGACGTGACCCAGGCTCCGTCAGGCAAGAGGACAACCAGGTGCCCTATGCCTGCCTTTGTAAGGTGCTCCGCCACAGTGATTGGCTGGAAAGAGCCACACAGCTGAAACCCATCAATCCCCTTTTCTCATCCTTGCAGTTCAAGACGTCAGATGTTCATGACGGTGCCCATGGTGTTTTCTCAGCTTTGCTCAGCTTTGCACACAGCACAGACTGATGAATGATGCAGTATAAAAACGGCATGTGTGGGGCTACGGTTGATAGTCTTGCCACCAGCCCTTGTAATCTACTGATCATGGCTGGAGCGCCATCAGTAACCATAGGGTAAACTTTCTGTAAATCCAGCTCACGCTCGTTAACAACTGCAACAATCATTTGAAACATCACCTCAAATGTGGTGTGTCCCTCCTATGGAATAAGCCCCAAAGGTTCTTCTCTAAAGCGCACTCCGTCGTGAAATCTGACATAGATGCATAGCTGAGCTATGTGAGTACAGTCAGTTGATTCATCCACAGTGATAGACATAACATCAGCTTTGTTGAGGTTTTCCAAAAGCTTCCTTGAGACATCCTTTGCGAGTAATTCCACTCGGCTAAGAGTTTTTTTGCATTTCATTTCGCACTTTTTTAATGGATGAGGTGATGCATTCCTTTCCTTTTTCATCAACAACCACTTCATCAATGACAGCAAGCATACAGGCTTTAACCGTCTCCGCCTCGGTAAAAGGCCTCTTCTGTCTGGTGAGTGTCCAGGCTACACGAAGGGATGCTATCATAGCTCCCTCTCTTGTTCCGTGCAAAAGCGACCGAGGCCGACTTGACTTGACTTGTTGAAAAGACACTAGCAGACGCTGTATTTTGCCTCTCTGTTCCTCCGAGCTCTCTGGAAAACTGGCAGAATACGAGCCGTGATTTGACTTGCAGTGTATTCGTTCATGACAGATATGCATTTGTTGCGCAGTAAACAGACTAGTTTATTACTCATCACGGCAGGCAAGCAAATAAATATTTGTCCATCCATTCGTCCAACAACAGAATCCAACATTCTGCATGCAGTGGGATTCATTATTTGATGCAAGCAGCAGCGGGCCGTACTATTAGGCAAATCAGGCATTTGCCTGGAGCCCCGGGCCCCATACAAGGCCCTCTTTATATTTTGTCCCCATATTTATTGTTTTTATAAAAATCTCATCACAATAGTAGCTTAGGGATGTCTAATTTGGTTACTCATGTTTTGACGGTCTGACGGTATGCGGAAATGATTACGGCATAAAATCCAAAACAGTAAGTAGCGGTAAGAGAGACAGAAGAGATAAATCGAGAGAAATGAAGCAAATATATACGAAAGTGGGTCACAGAAAAAGAAGAAGAGGGACCAAAGGCAGGGGTTTATTTTTAAAGCTGCCAAAGCTATTGAGCTTTTTTACAGGAACCGCGGTGGCAGCAGGATAGTCAGCAGAACAAGAGCAGCCGTCTACACTGTTTGATCTCGTTTGTGTGGACCGTTAATGAGGTCGAACTGCTGCTGCGACTCACACTCGACTACAAGACGAGTAAGTTGCAAGAAACACGAACACAAGCAGTAGTGGTGAGTCCATTGTTGTTGTTGTTATGAGACGTCGCGGGGTTCAGATGTCAGAGGCTAGAGGTCGAGGGGTGGGGCGATGCCGTCATTGTTTCGGAAAGTATGCAGATTCGCCGTCCGGATTGGATTGGATGCAGATTTTTCCACCCTGAGACCCGGTTTCAAAAAAGTGCATTTTCAGGCGCTGCGTTTTCAGGATCCGTGTGGACGATCGGCCAAAACGATGCAATACATGTGCGTTTCCACAAAAGAGCGTTTCCATATGGACGGCTTCTAATAGGTTCAGTTCACAACCGTCTGTCATCTCCCCGACACCTCCAGACCCCCACATACCCCCACTGCCCCAAATGCTTCCTCCCCTCCCCCTGACTCCCCTGCTGTGAGCTCTCCTGTGCAGCGCCTCTCCTCCTCCTCCCCCTCCTCCCCCTCCTCGTCTTTCTCCTCTTCCTCTACTGAAGACTCCAGCACCCTCCCCCGCATGACTGTGACTACAGGCCAGGTTAGGAGACACCTGGAGAGACTACACCAGCGGAAGGCTTCAGGCCCTGACGGTGTCAGCCCCAGGATCCTGAAGACATGTGCCAGCCAGCTGTCTCTTGTCCTTCAACACCTCTACAACCTGAGCCTGCATCAGGAGAGAATACCAGTGCTTTGGAAGACGTCCTGCCTGGTTCCTGTGCCAAAGAGGTTGACACCATTAGGCCTTAATGACTACTGACCAGGAGCCCTCACATCTTACGTGATGAAGGTGCTGGAGAGACTGATCTTGGCCCACCTGAGGCCGCAGGTGAGAGCCCTGCTAGACCCTATGCAATTTGCTTACCAGCCTCACTTAGGAGGTGATGACACTGTCATCTACCTGCTGCAACGAGCCCATTCGCACCTGGATGGTGGTGGCAGCACTGTGAGAATCACATTCTTCGATTTCTCCAGTGCTTTTAACACCATTCAGCCCCTGCTACTGGGTGAGAAGCTGCGGGTGATGGGTGTCGACACTTCCATTGTCTCCTGGATTACTGACTACCTGACAGGCAGGCCACAGTTGACCCGTATGGGCAGTGTTCTGTCTGATGTGATGGTTAGTGATACAGGAGCTCCACGGGGGACTGTACTGTCTCCTTTACTGTTCACCTTATACACCACTGACTTTCAGTACAACACCAGGTTGTGTCACCTGCAGAAGTTTTCTGACAAGTCGGCTGTTGTTGGGTGTATAAGTGAGGGACAGGAGGGGGAGTACAGAGCAATGGTGGACAACTTTGTGGAGTCGACTGGAAAGAATCACCTGCGGATGAACATCAGCAAGACCAGAGAGATGGTGATTGATTTTAAGAAGAAGAGGAGGATGGCTTCCCAACCTCTGCGCATTCTGGGAAGGATGTGGAGGCGGTGGAGGATTTTAAGTACCCGGGTGTTACCATCAACTACAGACTGGACTGGAGATCTAACAGTGAAGCTGTTTAAAAGAAGGGGATGAGCAGACTATACTTCCTGAGGAAGCTCAGATCCTTCAACATGTGCAGCAAGATGTTGGAGATCTTTTATCAATCTGTGGTGGCCAGTGTACTTTTCTTTGCTGTGGTTTGTTGGGGGAGCAGCATCGGAGCTAGCGACACCAACAGACTCAACAAACTCATCAGGAAGGCTAGCTCTGTGATTGGCTGCAAACAGGACACTCTGGAGGCTGTGGTGGAGAGGAGGACACTGAAAAAAATTGTTATCCATCTTGGATAATCCTCTCCACCCTCTCCAACTCACACTGGTCAGACAGCGGAGCACCTTCTCCAAAAGGCTGCATCAGCTTCGCTGTCGTAACAACAGATACAGGAAATCTTTCCTGCCACAAGCCATCACTTCATACAACAACTCTCTCACCTCTGCCTGACAGAGAGATCTCTGATCTCTCTACTGCTCTTACTCCGTTTTTATCATGTTAACATCTGCACATTCTCGGTTCTTTTGAGTCTATTTATATATTTATATTACCTGTGGTTCTATTATTGCACATTCATATGTACATTTCAGTTCTGTTATTGCACATTCATTGGAACTGTTTATTTCTTGTATAGTTTTACAGACTATTATTGTCTATCGTATAGTTTGCACTGTGTATATACATTGTATATATCTTGCTCTCTATTTATGTTATGTACAGTGTGTTTTTCTTTTTCTTTCTTATTCTATGGACCCACTGCTGCTGTGACAAAATAATTTCCCAGTCTGGGATCAATAAAGTAATTAATTCTACTCTAATATGTGTCACTAGGGTTAACCCAGCTTGGTAGGTTGCACATTTGACGTGCTGTGCTAGAGATGCGTTTGTTGGTGAAATGGCATCATGGGACCTCTGCTTCCGAGCAAACAGGTCCAGTCTGGCTCCATCAACTCCATCAGCAGTGCTGTTCTTATTGTACATTGCTATGACAAACTTCTCAAGTACCCTGAGATCTGCATCATCTGATACTGGTGGGTATTGACTGAGCTTAGCAATGACATATTGACAATTCATAATTCAGGACACACTTCCCAGGTTTGCCAGGCAGTCCTTTTGCCTCTACCATGAAAGGCTGACACAACATCACAACCAGTGAAGGCATGGGAAAAAAGCATGCCACGGGACTTTTTAGGACCAAGTTTCCTCACCATGTCATGAACTGTTAACCACCTGACAGACTGACCTTGACTGAATTCAATCCACAGCTCAGCTTCAACATTTAACCAAGTGTCCCCAATTTGACTAGTCAGAGCTATATTTTCCGCTACCGGGAGCTATCTAGGAATGAGATGGATAGGCGCTGTCTGTATGGAGACGTATTATGATTCATGTCAACGCAGAACGTATGGTCAAGTCGGTGGCTGTTCAGGTGTGTTAGAGACACTTTTTTGACCACCTCGGGGAGACAGAAGCTGACTGATCAGTCCGACTGCCTTTTCGGACGATGGTCGGAAGTCAGATAGGTGTGTCAAGGCCTTTATGAAGACATTTTTCAACATTTTGAGATTGATGAAAACATTTTGATGTGGATCAAAATATTTCTGCATAATTGAAACTTCATGTGTGATAACATTTGACAGAAAACTGCGAATTTGAGTCGAAAAATGGCCGCCATCTTGAAAACTAGCATTGAAATAGTTTTTTTATTTGCATCATTGAATTTGTCTACTCAAAATAAATACAATTCGATGCCTAGACCATTTAAATATGCCCAGCCATTACCATTCTACAATAAAAAAGTGTTTTGGTACATTGTAATATGCGGCCATCTTGAAAAATGGCCGCCATGTTGGATTTTCAGGTGGCTAATGGGTTCTTCTCAAAACGTAGGGTCTAGGCATTATTCATGCCAAATTTGATGCTTGTATCGCAAAGTGAACGATTGTCCTGGAATTTGGACTTAATCTGCCAGACTGAAACTATATTTGATCCTCACTGTAAATTCAACTTACATTCTCACAATTCAAATTCAGTTAGTGAAATGGAGATCACCTGAGTGCAGTGAATGTGTCTCAAGTGACAGTACAAAGACATCAGTATCTGAATGTCCTGCCACTGGTAAACCAGTATTCCTCGCTACAATTAAAGGGTGTTCTTTTTAAAAAAGAAAAACACTCCAAGCAACTCCATGAAAGATTAGTGAAATGTATAAGTCAGGGGATGGAATATGGGCTGAAATATGTGCCACGACAAACTGAATTTGAATCATTTATATTTTAATTTTAATTTTAATTGCTAAACTTGAATAATTGCATTAAAAAGCTGAATTTGAAACACATAATTTGAATTTGTATTGTTTAATTTGAATCATTGCATTAACAAACTGAATCGGAATATTATCATTTGAAATTGAATGTATTTGTTTGGAACTCAATTCCAATGAACTTGAAACTGAATTAAGATTATGAAATGTAATTCAGTTTCTCTGAAACTATATTTCATCCTCACTGAAAATTCAACTCTATATATATTTTCACATTCAGTTCTCACAATTCAAATTCAGTTCTCAAAATTCAATAATGGATTGGATTTGTATGGCACTTTTCAAGTCACCCAAAGCGCCTGACAGGGTTCCAGGTTCCATTCATTCACACACAGTCCAGCGACTCTCCGTCAGCGTGTACTGGGACCCCTAAATACAGTCCCCGCCATCGACCTCCTGAGGGTTTCAGCCTTTGCCCCCCCTGTCGACCTCCTGAGGGTTTCAGCCTTCGCCCCCGCTGTCGACCTCCTGAGGGTCAGATCGGACCACCAGTAAAACGACGGAGTCCCCGGTTGGAGCACTCTCCAGTACCCCTCCCAGGGACTCCAAGAAGGCGCCTAAGGCAACAGTGAGAGACCTATCCCTGACCCGAAGGCGCAGGGAAGCGACCCTCTCGTTCACTGGGGTAAATAATTTCCCAGTCTGGGATCATTAAAGTATTTCTATCTAAAGTATTTCTATCTATCTAATCTCCAACACATGGCGGCCTAGCTGAGGAGCTATAAGCAAGCCCACACCAGCTTGCCGTCTCTCACCAACCACTGATTAGTGGTTTGGAACCACTAATTAGTGGTTTGGAAATATTACCGCGTTAGATTACTCCAGAGTAGAAGAGAGTCCAGCCTCTCTCAAGGAGTTGGGTTCCAGAGCCCAGACTGTGCGTGGAGGTGAGCCCGACTATCTCTAGCCGGTACCGGTCAACCTCCCGCACCAGCTCAGGCTCTTTACCCCCCAGCGAGGTGACATTCCACGTCCCCATGGCTAGAGTCACCGTCCGGGGATTGGGTTGCTGGGGTCCCCGCCAATGACTGCCACCCAAATGCACCAGCCCCTTCTGAACCCTCCTCTGAGTGGTGAGCCCACTGGAGGGCGGGCCCACGTCGCTCTTTCGGGCTGGGCCCGGCCAGGTCCCGTGGGCAAAGACCCGGCCACCAGGTGCTCGCCCGCGAGCCCCAACCCCAGGCCTGACTCCAGGGTGGGGCCCCGGTGACACCAATCCAGGCGACGTAAACGTCCTCGGTGTTCTATCTGTCATTGGTGCTTTTGAATCGATCTTCGTCTGACCCGTCACCTAGGACCTGTTTGCCTTGGGAGACCCTAGGAGCAAATAAAATGCATTATTATTATTATTATTATTATTATTATTACGTGCCTGCCTGCGACCGTCCTGCCCACAACAGGTGCTGTCATCCCCGCCACCAACCAGACTTTAGATTCTCTGCCCGAGCCCGACACTGACCTGAACCGGACCTGGGCCGTACCGATATTTCCTGTCAATATCCTCGGGCCGGGTCTGGCCCTTGATCAAGCATTTGTGTGTGTGTGTGTGTGTGTGTGTTTTTGTAATAACTCAAAATAATCACTGTATTTCCAGCTACAAAAGGTACCTCCATGTTGTTTGTGCCGCTGCGTGGTTTTACACGTGAGTGAGTGTCCTCGTGCAGAAAACGTGACTTCTCACGCACGTGACGTCACTCCCTGAGATGCAAGAAGAAAGCAAAAATATATATTTTTCTAAGGAAAATGACAAAAATAATATTAACGCACAGTGATTTGAATAAGTAACTATAATCTGATTAGTGGTTTGGAAATGTTACTGCGTTAGATTACTCCTCACTGAAAAAAGTGGTCAGATTAGAGTAACTCATTACCGGCATCACTGATTGTGTAGTGTGCAACATGGAGCTTGAGAACGTCCGTTATAACAGCCCACTTATTAAAAAAATGTCGGGTTTAAATCATGACAGGGCAATTAAATGCATTTTGCTGAAGGTGCAAATCCTGAAAGTGATTTTACATCGTGCATCCGGTCATGCCCATGTAATGTTAGCAAATGTTATTGCATTTAATCATGACATGATTTGGCCTCATTCCCTGAGCGGAGTCCATCTGACAGCACAATGATAATCCACAGGTAACATTTTATGTGCACCAATATAGCTATGACAAGGAATTGTATGTAGACTAGGGTGTTACGTTTGTGTGTAATGTAAAACATGGACTGTATGGAACAAGGCTGAGCACTATCAGTGTCTGACTCAGAGTCAGTTTCTGGCTCTGATGGCTCAAACAGGTCAGGCTGGGTCCATCATATGACGCCGCTAGCTTCCATTGTTACTGTAGGTTACGTCCTTGTACAGTACACGGAGGAGGCTCCCCTCCTGCGCGTGGGTGTGGTTCCAGCACCTCTATCTCTATCTGACATGCCCCCAGCGTTTCACAGCAGAGAAAAGTGCTTGTTTTTCCATGATTTTGAGACCTAATTTTATATACTTGGCAATTTTTTTAATCTTTCAAATTTTGCTCAGTGGTCAATGACACATGTTTCTGTGGTATGACAAACTCATAACACAAATGTATTTCTGCTTTACATGGACTTTAACTCTCATTAACAAGCAGTTAACTTAACAAGCACAAATGTACACTCTGAAATATGACTAATATTTAAGCACGTTGAATAAGTGAAAGGCGACTTGTTAGCCCCCACAAGGAAGTTATGTTAATGGCTTTATAACTCACAAAGTTTCAAGTTGCTCCACTGTTACCTCTCATCTACGTGCATGGTGGAGTTCTGATGAGGTCTGTTTTTTTGACATCCCTTTGCACAACAGGAATTTATGTATTCATTAAAAAAACACACAAAAAGGACACTTTTTAATACAAGGCAAAAAGGGCAGGGGCTCAAGCACCCTTTGGGCCTTAACCCTTTAAGCGCCGGGTTTTATTTTTAAAAAATACTAGATTTTGACATCTAAATTTCAAGGCTCTGGCTTGAAAATAGTTTGAGATAGAGACAAAGTGTAAATGAGACAAATATTGAGAATGACCTAAAGTTTATCTAGGGAGTACATTTTCCCATCTAATTTGCATATCATGACGTCATATGGAGGCAACCATATTGGATTATGTAATTTCCATGAAATACCTGATATTTTGAAAGAGAGGTGAACTTATTTCATGAGATTTATCCCCTCCATCCATTTGTTATGTTGTCCACACGTCAAATGAACAGGGAAAAAGTAAATTGTAAGCCAACAGTCGTAAACTAGAACTATTACTACACCAAAACCAAAACTACTACTACAAAACTCATGTAAACAGTATGCGTTTGTTTTTTTTTACCCCCACTGAGGACACTTTTTCTTTTTCTTTTTTTCTTCCCTTTTTCTTGTTTTCTCTTCTCTTCTTTATTATTATTATTATTAGTAATAGTATTATCATCATTATATGATAATAATGATGGGGGGATTATTATGATAATCCCCCCCCATCATTATTATTATCATATTATTTAACTCATGTAAACAGTAGGCGTTTTTTATGATTTTTTTTTTCCAATTTGCTCATCAAAGGGCTTTATCCATTTCTGATATACTTCCTCATCTCTCAAGTAAGCCCAGCCACCATTACCATCATCATCATCATTTCCAGCCCTGTTCCGTGTATCAGCCCTTCTACGAACACTTCGCCCATGTCTCTCCGTTATCCCCACTAGTGTTGGGAGAAGAGTTGGACTCCTGTGTGCTTTGTGCTTCGTGAACACTGCTGCGTCGCATGGCTGCACCAAGGGGTCTAGAGTGGTTTTCCAACTGTGTCAGTGTGAAAGGTTAGCCATCATAAAGTACTAAAATCTGAGGTTGGCGCGTACACCAAATGGTGGGAGATGTCCAAACGTTTATGTTTCCGTAGGAGGACAGAGGGGTCAATTTGGGGAGAAGACCTTAGGTTGACCACAGCTAAGCTAGATGAGTTGTGGAGAGGAGCAGGGAGACAGGTCAACTCCTCTTTTTGTCTATTGGCTAATTTCCCAAAAATGACCAATTAGAAGAAGTGGGTAGGTACTGGAGAAAGGTCTCTAAAAACCCTTGCACAGGAAGACGCAGGGGGTGGCATTTGGTGGATCTCCAAAGAGTTGGATTTCCGAGAGAGCAGAGGGCAAAGCATTTTGGCATTGCTTTTGCCATAGATTTGAGAAAATCAGAATGCGGCCGCTTCTGATCCGGACGCAGGGCTCAAGGTCTGTTTCAATAAAGATCGCTCTAATATTCCACCCAGTCTTGCCTCCGCAGAATTCTTTTATCATCATACTACATGCCGACACCTTTGAGGAAGAGAGCCCAGAAACCACACCAGCAACAGAAACACAAACAGCTGTTTTGTTCAGTACCGTGGGGTGTAGCAAATTCGCAACTCTGGTGCCTAAAGGGTTAAGGCAGGAACACACCGGCCCAACCGTTGGACGTCTGAAGCGTTTGGGGAGACTCGGACGAGGTAGGGAACAAATATGTTTGGTATGTTCAGCTGCGTCGGAAGCTCTCGGAGCCATGCGGACATTGTCTGCTCCAATTGAGCATGCGAAGTCAGAGGAGGTGGGCTATCGGATGTCTGAGCCATTGGATTCTCTGATTGGTTGTGTGCCAGCTGAATGGCCGTTCTGATTTGTGGTGTGCTAGCGAATCAGCGCGGTGTGTGGGAGGGCAGAATACTGTGTGCGCTTTGTTTTTCTATGCACTACGTTCCGTCATTCCCCGTTATCATGTTTTGCAGTACTGGCACGAGACTAGTTATGTCCATTCAGGACGAATTCATTTGTGTTCGTTTGGGAATGCCTCGCTGCATGTTTAGTATGCAGCTGTTTTTATCTGAAATAGTTAAGTTTAGTTTTGATCGAAAGTATAGAGAGTTGCGTGCATAAGCCTCTGGTTTACAACTCACAACACAAGCGCCACCCGCTTATTGCATCTCACGCATGCGCAGAACGTACACACTACTGTGGAGTAGGCAGCACGTCGAAGCGGTGTGTTTCAGTGCAACTTTTCTGCCGAACGGGTCAGACAAGAGGCAACGGAGTGGTTGGAGAGTGGTCGGATAAGGCAGTTGGACGTCTGGGCGGTGTGTGGGGGCCTTTATGTGTGCACGTGCCTGATTTGGACAATTGCAGTTGTCTGATTGAGCAGCATAGTCGAACTATGGCTGTAATCCGACTAAACTGTGCATGTAAACGCACTGACTGTCTCCCTTGTTGTCCCGCATGCAGGACTAATTTATCTCCACAACTGAAGACTCACAGGTGGTCACATTGGATTTGGAGTGAAATAATACATATATGAGGCTATATGGAGATTACATCGCAACGACCATATCATATTCTGATTTCCATAAAATATAAACATTTCTCTTATTGTATTGAGAGTTGTATTGAGTCACACAGTCTGCATGCACCAGAAATGTTCTCCTCTGTTCCTACTGCAAAGCAGGAAGGTGAGAGTCCCAAACTACTGACCAAACATTCTATTTTAGTGATAGCTGAATTTGACCTATATTATTCATACACATACATATGCTCTTTTTATTTCACAACTGCTTTTAATACATGAAAATCATTCTGAAATATATATGGATTATAGGCTATTTTTCTTTTATAGGGGGCTGACAGACAGTTGCTGCTGCTGCTGCTGCTGCTGATGATGATGCACTTGACGTATCTGTTCGAACGACATGTTTATTTTAATTATACTCTGCCTCTTTGATCATTATGTGAGAAAATAATTTGTTTGAATTTCTGTCGTTAATAAATATTTCATTTTTTTTTTTGTAATGGTAAAAAGAGCAAGAGTGACAGAGAAATTCCCACAGACTCCCTGCAATGATGCTAATGTCATCAAACACAATGTTGCTCACCTTCTTCACTGGGACAGGGAGGGGGACAGTTATGGGGAGACTGGGCTGCTGCTGATCCATCTATTTTGAAGTATGCTAAAAGGAGCAGGGACAATGATTTAATATGAATATCTTGCTCGTTTCTCTGCACTGATTAAATGTTGATGAAATGTAGGCTAACACTAGTCTGTAGCTAGCTAGCTTATTTCACTATGGACATTAAGCCAGCAGGTTAACACCACTCACAGACTGAGGCTACCCACCTTTCTTGGTGAAAAACTGGGTCACAGATTGACACCCTTTCCTTTGTCTTTCCTCTCTCTCTTTCCTCTCTTTCCTTTTTTGAAAACCAGATTTTGATTTAGGCAATATTGTGATGATGCATCTACTGCCTGCAATTAAACACAGACACTGAGGCCCTGTCCACACCAGACCAGATTATTTTGCCACCGAGGTTTTGTTAAATAAAATTCTGCGTCCACACGAGTGGCATAATAAAAATAACCGAGAAGAACAACTGTAAAATCCGCCACCAAGTGATGCAATATACGTGTAATACATATGCCACAGCAATAGGTGGCAATGTAAGGTAAAATGGTCGCTAGCAAGGTTGAGGTTAGGTTGAGCAGCTGGACATGACAGCCGATCACAGCTGACAGCAAGCCAGTAAACAACAACAACTTTGTCACGTCCATTTTAGCCTATCAAGCGAACGTTTACTCTAATAATGATAATAATAATATTAATAATAATAATGATAGATTCAATTTATATAGCGCCTTTCAGGGTGGTCAGCAACACTGGGGTCCCACAGGGGACTGTCCTCTCTCCCTTCCTCTTCACCCTATTCACCTCTGACTTCAACTTTTGCAATCAGTCTTGCCAACTTCAGAAGTTTTTGTGATGATTCAGCAATAGTTGGCTGCATCGAGAAGGGTGATGAGAATGAATACAGGACTGTTGTAGGTAACTTTGTGACTTGGAGTGAACGGAATCATCTGCAGCTCAACGTGACAAAAACAAAGGAGCTAATAGTGGATCTGAGGAGGGCCAAAACACCAGTGACCCCTGTTTCCATCCGCGGGGTCCCTGTGGACACTGTGGAGGAGTACAAGTACCTGGGGGTGTACTTTAATAATAAGCTGGACTGGTCTAGAAACACAGAGGCAGTCTATAAAAAAGGCCAAAGTCGCCTCTTTTTCCTCAGGAGACTGAGGTCCTTTAACATCTGCCAGACGATGCTGAGGATGTTCTACAAGTCGGTTGTGGCCAGTGCGATCTTCTTTGCTGTCACATGTTTGGGCAGTGGGCTGAAGGTCGCAGATAACAACAGACTGAACAAACTGATCAGAAGGGCCGGTGATGTCGTGGGGGAGGAGCTGGACACTCTAATGACCGTGGCAGAGAGGAGGATGCTGTCAAAGCTTAAGTCCTATCTTGGATAATGTCAAACACCCTCTTTATGACACACTGGCCCAACAGATGAGCACGTTCAGCGATAGACTCCTCTCACCCAAATGCACCACTGAGCGCCACAGGAAATCATTCCTGCCTGTGGTCATTAAACTCTATAACCCCTCCCTAAGAGAGTCAGACACCCCTCCTTCTGTAACCTGACTCAAACATGGACAGTCATTTCTTTTTGTACTTCTTGCACATTATTTAACTGTATATTTGATCTTTTGTGTATGTATGTATATGTATATGTGTGTATATATATATATATATATGTGTATATCTATAGCTATATACATGTATACGTTTATTTATATTTATGTTTATATTTATATTTATATTTTGCTCTTAATAGATGTTGCTTGTATAATATATGTTATTTGTATATCTGGAGCTTGTAACAAAAATAATTTCCCCCTGGGATTATTAAAGTATTTCTGATTCTGATTCTGATTCTGATACCCAAGGACACTTAACAAAGTGGAACAAACATATATTAAAACAAACAAAACAAAGAATAAATGGAGCGCCTGTCAGTCAGCACGGAGGGAACAGCCGCACCTCCGTCAACACCAACGCCAGTACCGCAGGGAACAGCACTCTTTGTCCAAAGGCGAACTGGAGGCACCGTGCACACAGTGGGTGCGATGCAGGAGACCCAAAGATCCAGTCCCAGCGACGGAGCCCAGGGTAAAGCGACAGCAGAAGTCCAGGAGCTCCCGTGCTGAACACCTGAAGACCCCACCCGCAATGGTGGAGCAGCGACCATCCAACATCGGCGCTCATTTCAGACCACAGCAGCAGAGGAGAGCAACAACAGAGCCAGGAGGTGAACAATCCAGAGGTTGTGGTGGAGGGAGGACCAGCGGAGGAGCGATGGACAGCCCACAGAGCATCGAGTACGTCTGCTTATAAGTTAGCATTGCTATGCTAACAGCTGATCGGTGAGGCTAACAGCTGATCAGCGGGGCTAACCGCTGATCAGCGGAGAAAGGTGAGTCCATGGAGCTAGCTAGATAACAACCTATAACCACCTTCTAACTGTTGTTACTCTCTGTGTTTACATTGTTGAGCATGCAATATTTACAAAGGCACGCGCTCAGCTCTATGATGAAATAAACGCAGTTGTCATATCCACACGCAACCGCTGAAACCCGAGTCGGCCGAAAACCTCACCCTGGACTCTGGTTTCAAACGACCACGGTTTCAGTGTTCCAAAAGCACGGTTGCATGTGAACAGAACAGTAAAACCGGGAACATAACTTCACGGTTACAAAATTACCTGGGCTGGTATGGACAGGGCCTGATATGTGCGCTAAGGCAGGACCAAACCACTTTATGCAGGGGGGGATGGTCAGTCAATATGGATGTTTACTTTTTGGTCAATGGGGATACTTAACTTCTACTGCCAAAAACAACTAAAAACAAAAAGATCATTAATTTTATTATTGTATTTGAAATATATACTCAATGATGATGGTTTAATAATTTTACATTAGTTATTTTTACCTATTTTTTGGGGCCCCTTGGAATTGTCCTAACTAACAATTACAGTTGTTGTTGATGTGCGATGATATGAACATTGATAAATGTATAATTAGTGTGAATGCTGAAGGCATTCACACTAATTTATACTAATTTAATACTAATTTATACTAATTTATACTAATTTATACCTCCTTTATACCTCCTTTATACCTAATTTATACTAATTTATACCTCCTCCTACAAATCTTGACCGATTCAAACCATTCAAATATCAAAATGTTCAGCTTGTTTAGGACATGATGGCGTCTATTTTTCTTATTTCTACCTTTTATACTTTTGGAAATATTCAGCTTTTTCTGACAAATTTTTCCCATTCATCCTTATGGGGATTTTTTCAAATTTCATTCTGCTATAACTTCAGCATACGTTCAGCTATTCAAATCATTCAAACATTAAAATGTTCAACTTTTCAACTTTTCAACTTTTTCAATAATTCAGCTTTTTCCAAACATTTTTTAACATTGACGCAAATGGGAAAACATTAAAATCCTCTGCAAAACTCATCGCCTTTCAACCTCATCTTCTACCTCATACGTTGAGCTGGAGACGCCATTCCAACTTTAAACAAGTCAGCAAAACTTAAACTATTGACACTGTATTCAGTTTTTAAAAATATTGTACGGTTTTGAAAATGTCGCAGTTTTAGTTTTAGGAACTTTTAGCTCCTCTTCTGATTTTATAATGGGTGTGTATTGCGTCGGCTAGAGTGGGTGACATCATCGCTTGAGTGGGGAGCCGTTCGAAGAATGGGAGCCAAAACTGTCTTCGGCTTGATTTTGATCCCACACCTTTTGCTTGGCATAGACAATATATGCATAGAAATGTAGGAATTCTTGTTGGCTTTCAGCTGATGGTCTCATTTCAGATGTACGACTTACAGTTTTTGATGTGGAAGCCCTGGAGTGACATGAAGTTCAAGTATCGTCCCATAAGCCGCAATGTTAATTTTGAGGCGAAATTCTTGGCCGAGAGCAGATGGTACCTGATTTGTCTCTCGCTACTGTGCCCTCGTTTCTCACTCGACAGAAATAAAAATGACATGAGAGCATTCAGCCACATCTCCTCTCACTCAGCATATACATATTTTTGCCATAACCATTACAGTTTTTTCAAAAATCGCAGGGGTTTGGGAGGTGTTTTCCCTTCATTCTAATAGGGATCTCTTAATCTCTGGCTCTCCTACTTCTCCCACGTGTGTATCTCAAGAGTGCGTGTGCAGTGCCTGAGCTCGAGTGGATGACATCATCTTTCGAGTGGGGAGCAGCTGGAAAATCTGGAGAAAGAGTTTTCTTCAGCTGGATTTGGATCCCACATCTTTTACTTTACATAGACGATGCAGCCATTTTAAGCTCTTTCTGCCTTTAACTTTCCACCTTTTCAGTCTTTTTTCACCTTTTTAAGCTCTTTCAA
>CAEMYA010000839.1:327666-344511 GCA_903131615.1 Diplodus sargus | reverse complement strand
TGCGTCGGCTAGAGTGGGTGACATCATCGCCAGAGTGGAGAGCGGCTTTAGAAGATAGGAGCTAAAACTCTCTTCAGCTTGATTTTGGTCCCAAATCTTTTACTTGACATAGAAAATATATGCATATAAATGTAGGAAATCTTGTCGGCTTTCAGCTGATGGTCTCATTTCAGATGTAGGACTTACGGTTTTGGATTTAGCAGCCCAAGAACAACAAGAGGTCAAAACATAGCCCCATAAGCCGCAATGTTAATTTTGAGGCAAAATTTCTGTCCGAGAGCAGACGGTACCTGATTTGTCTGTCGCTCCTGTGCCCTCATTTCTCACTCGACAGAAATAAAAACGACATGAGAGCGTTGAGCCATGTCTCCTCTCAATCAGTTACTTTGGCCATAACCATTACAGTTTTTTCATAAATCGCAGGAGTTTGGGAGGTGTTTCCCCATTCTTCCTTATGAGGGCCAATTTGATCTCCGTCTCTGCTATTTCTCCAACATGTGTATCTTGAGCATGCGTGTGTATTGCGTCAGCTAGTGTGTGTGACATCATCACTTGATTGAGAGCAGCTGGAACACTGGAGAAAGAATTCTCTTTAGCTCAGGGGTGCTCAACCTTTTGCAAGCTGGACCCCCCAAAGGCTGGTTAACTGCAGTTGCCCCCCCCCCCCCCAGGAACAAGAGAAAAAAAACAGGTGTCCAGAATTGCCACAGGCCCTGTTTTTTGTGAATGAAATATCTGGGGGCGGGTCGGTAATGTAACGCTGAGTGGCCTTGATGCCTGTCAGTCATGGTGAGTCGCATCTCGTCACCTCTCCTGCTGTGTCTGCAGACAGAGAAACGTCTAGCAGCTGCTTCTCCCGAGTTTTCCTCTGCATATCTTACGACAGAAAGTTTGAATTTCAAGTCGTACTTTTTATTTTTTTGCTGCACCGGAGCCATGGCGACCATCAGTGTGATATTGATTGACAGAAAGCGAGAACAATATGTGAACAAAGCGAAGAAGAAAATCGTGCCGTGTCTGTGGTCACGTCTTCTTCCTTGATTTAAAATAAATAAATAAATTAGACTCAGCATTTATTTGGAACCGGCGGCTATTTATCAAAATATACACCTGCACCCAGCGTTAAAAGGAGATCCTGCGGTTAATTAATACCTGTCTATTATTTGGTAATATACGGCACATTTACACCCCGCTCTGTAAGCCAGGGTGGGAACGGCGGCGGTGTGTGGCGAGTGGTGTGTGTCTCCTCTCTGCTCTGACTGCAGGCTGGGTCTGCTACGCGAGGCTACTGAGAGACTGACCGCCTGTGAGTGCTTTTGGACGGGGGAATGACTCACGGCAGCACGCGCTGCTCGTTGAGCACAGTGACTGCAGAGTGATACGTGCTTTCAAGTCAGAGTCTCCAAACACCACAAAAGTCTCCAATAACACCAGTAAAAGTCGCCAGAAGGATGATTTGTTTGTGTGTTATAATAGTCCAACCACTTGCATTTCTACATGGGGGGAATTTTCGTGATTTATTTATTTATTTATTTCTTTTCAGATTTTTTTTTTCCCTCCCATCCTGAAGCCTACTCGCACCCCCCGGGAGAGTCTCCGCGCCCCCCCAGGGGGGCGGGCTCCACCGGTTGAGAACCACTGCTTTAGCTGGATTTGGATCCCACATCTTTTACTTTACACAGACCAGTGGTGTCAAACTGATCCAGGAAAGGGCCACTGTGGCTGCAGGTTTTTATTCCAACCAAGTAAAAGCACACATGATTTAGATCAGATGTGCTCTTGCTTGGGGTTCCTCCTGCTCCAACGTATGTGCAGCCATTTTAAGCTCTTTCACCTTTCACTTTTCACCTTTTTCAGCTTTTTAAGCTTTTTCGGCTCTCTTACTTCATCCTTTTTGAACTTGTTCGGCTATCTTACTCTACAGCTATTTACCTTTTCATCTTTTTTCACCTTTTTAAGCTCTTTCACCCTTTAACTTTTTTACATTTTCATCCTTTTTTCACCTGTTTTAGCTTTTTCGGCCCTCTCACTCTACAGCTTTCCATCCCCTTCCATCCTTTTCATCCTTTTTTCACCCTTTTAAGCTCTTTCAGCCTTCACCTTTTCAAGTTTTTAGCCTTTTTTCACCATTTTAACCCCTTCCAGCCCTCTTACTCTACAGCTTTTCACCTTTTCAGCCTCTTCAGTTTTTCCAGCCTTTTCAGCTTTTTCATACATTCAGCTTCATGTTCAGCTCCAGAAACTATTCAGCTGGCAACATGTTGAACTTTTTAAGCTCTTTCATCCTTTAACTTTGCAACTTTTTCAGCTTCACAACCCTTTCAGCTTTTCAGCCCTTTCAACTTTTCTGGCATTTCAGCTTTCAGCTTTTTCAGCTTTTCGGCAGTACATTCAGCAGATTTCGCTTCAGCATTCACACTGTATTTTCGCAGGAAATGCAATTTTTCTAGTTAAATGTTAAAATGTACATTTTGGTGTTATTTTGTTTTTGTTTTTTTAAATATCACACAATGAATGCATTCATAGTTGCAGGGAGATATTGATATAGATTTCTAACCATCTAACCTTCATTTTGAACCACTTTGTCTATTCAGACTTCATTTCCTGTTATTTCACGACCTAGTAGATGACCCTAGGACAGTTTAGGAAATAATTTGGATAGTCTTGGACTGTTGGAAATCCACATGAGATGCACACGAGAGCCATCCACTTAATTAACAGCCTAATGGTCACCCCGTCTCCACTTCTTCCTCCGTTTCGTGGAGGGTGGCAACCAGTCAGCGTCAAGATGAAAAGTAGGTGCTGATTGGCAGAAGAGGAGTCCTGTTATCTGTGCTGGATTGCTCTTCCTCAACTACCCGGATGTCAGTCACAGTAAATTGAAATTGAATTGCAGGAACTGAATTTGAATTTTGAGATATGAATTTGAACTGTGAGAACTGAATGTGAAAATACATAGAGAGTTGAATTTTCCAAACCAATACATTCAATTTCAAATGATAATATTCAGATTCAGTTTGTCAATGCAATGATTCAAATTTAACAAGACAAATTCAAATTATGTGATTCAAATTCAGCTTTTTAATGCAATTATTCAAGTTTAGCAATTCAAATTCAAATATTGATGATTCAAATTCAGTTTCTCGTGGCACATATTTCAGCCCATACACCGGTCTCTACCAAGACAAGACGACCAAAGAAATCTACTCCCTGGTTTAGTGACGAAACCCGAGATCTCAAGCAGGCCGGCAGGAAAATGGAACGAGCATGGCGTAAATCCAAATTAGACGTTTTTTATCTTGCATGGCATGATGGTGTACTAAACTATAAGCGTGCTCTAATACGGCTAGAACAGCATATTTCTCCGGCCTAATAAACAATAATAAACACAATCCTAGATTTCTCTTCAACACCGTGGCTAAACTTACTTAAAAAAAACACAGTCTAAGGTCAGCTGTGCACCCTTTATTGCAAATGATTTCTTAGATTTCTTTTGCAATAAAATTGATGAGATCAGAATCAAAATTAACTCATCATCTCTGGCTTCCTCGTCAAAGTTTGTGAAAAAATATCCTGCCGCTGATTCTCAGTTAGCTTCAGCTCTAAAGACTTTTGAAAATATCTCCCTTGAGATATTGTCTGAAATTGTCTCATCCTCAAAACCAACTACCTGCGTCCTGGACCCCTTTCCGGCATAACTGTTTAAAGAGCTTTTGCCTGCACTGGGACCTACAATGTTAAATATTGTTAACTCACCACTCATGACTGATGTTGTCCCTTCTAGTTTTGAGTCTGCTGTGGTAAAGCCTCTACTTAAGAAACCACACCTTGACCCAGGATCGCTAAATAACTATCGACCAATAACCAACCTTCCCTTCTTCTCTAAAATCTTAGAGAAAGTCGTGTCCCAACAACTTTCAGGCTACCTACTCAATATTAATCTCCTGGAACCTTTTCAGTCAGCTTTCAGAGACTGTAACTCCACCGAAACCGCCCTTACTAAAGTGGTAAATAACATTTTACTTACCTTAGACTCTAACTCTACCTCAGTGCTTATAGTGCTGCATTTGATACTATAGATCATGGCATACTGTCAGACCGACTTGAAAGTTAATTTGGCATCTCTGGTCTGGCTCTAGCCTGGCTAAAATCATACCTGTCCGAAAGAACACAATGTGTTTCTTACAATGGTACTTCATCAATCTTTACTGCTGTGAAGTATGGAGTTCCCCAGGGCTCTGTTCTGGGCCCTTTGCTCTTCTCTTGATATATTTCACCTCTCGGCCAAATTATTCAGAGCTATGGAATACATTTCCACTGCTATGCGGACGACATTCAGCTGTATGTGCCCATAAAAGCTGATGACAAATCTCAAATCACGAAATTAGAGACCTGCCTATATGCAGTGAAGAAGTGGATGTCAGAAAACTTCCTGCTCCTAAATTCAGAAAAAACTGAGATGCGCATGGCCCCCGCCAGACAGACACCATGTAGATCAGTTGACTGTAACTCTCGACAGCTGTGTTATTTCATATAAGTTCAACCGTCAAGAATCTAGGTGTTACTTTTGATTCTACACTCTCTTTTGATCAGCACATCAAAGAAATTACCAAGATCCCCTACTACCACCTGCGCAATATAGCTAAAATTAGGTCATTCCTGTCCACCGTGGACGCAGAGATCCTGATCCATGCCTTTGTTTTGTCTAGGCTGGACGTACAAAAAAAATTTGATCATATTATACCAATCTTAGCATCTCTGCACTGGTTCCCAGCACATCTAAGATCAGACTATAAGGTGCTGCTGATGACATACAAAACTGTACACGGCCTTGCCCCGTCGTACATTTCAGATCTCATTAGACCATATATTCCAACTCGGGCATTACACTCTCAAAATTAAGGGCTCCTGACGGTTCCCGGGATTAAGAAGTAGTCAGCTGGCTGCAGGGCTTTTTCCTATTGGGCTCCTTTCCTCTGGAATAACCTCCCAGCTGACATCACACAATCTGGCTCTGTTGATGCCTTTAAATCTAAACTCAAAACTAACTTCTCGATTTAGCCTTTAATTAGCCCTTGATATCAATTGTAAGCTTCTTCAGTGGGTAGGTGTCAGTCTCAATGAGTTTCTATAGTACTAGATTTACATTGTGCTGCCGACGAGAAACAATCTGTTTATTCTGATCAATATCGCATTTCTCTAACCTTTGTTCTTGTTTTCTGTTCCCACAAGCTGCAAGCTGTGTCACTCTCTTCACTCTCTATAGCTTCCTCCTCCTCTTCCTCCTCCTCTTCTCTCTCTTCATTCTCTTTCTCCTCCTCCCCGCTTTCGTTCAGGCTCCCTTCTGATGGACCACGGCCCCCTGGGACCATCTACCGTTTCCGGGCTCCTGCTGCCTTGAAATACTGACTGATCTAGATGGGCACACCCTGGGCTCTGCTGAATCATTGCTCTCCTCTGCTTCACTATCTCCTCATATCTATATTTCTGTAAATCTTGATGCCTCTCTCTGCCTATTACTAATTATCTTGTGTGGCCTGCCCTCTTCCAGGTCACCATGGTGGACAGGAGGTTGTGTGTCTCGGGCACCACTTGGTGATGCCTCATCCAGCTCAGTCATCTCCTGGATCCACTCACTTTACATATAACTTGTATCAGACTTGTAAACTGTGATTTGTTGCTCTTTTCTGTACACGCGACATCTATTGCATGTCTGTCCGTCCTGGAAGAGGGATCCCTCCTCTGTGGCTCTTCCTGAGGTTTCTTCCATTGTTTTTTTTTACCCTGTAATAAGGGTCTTTTATTTCCATCAATGTGAAGTTTTTCCTCACTCGAATCGAGGGTCTAAGGACAGAGGATGTTGTTCACTGTACAGATTGTAAAGCCCATTGAGGCAATGTGATTGTGATTTTGGGCTATATAAATAAAATTGATATGATATTAGACAGTTATAGTATCAAGTCATTGATTCAAATCATTGATTTACTGATATACTATGTCCAGGTCTGTTCTCTTGTAACTCATTACCTACTACAGTGTACAGGCATCGATCAACATTTATTCAGGAACTAATTTTCAAAGATTCAGTAATTATAAGGTTTCATTTTCAATGTAAGTAACTATCAAAATTGTTATTTAGCGTACCATTTACCATGTAGAGTGGTGATAGAAAACTAATACATCCATCTGCTTATTGTCAGCTGTCAAGGAATTGACCTTGCTATCTGTACAAGTGATGATGATTTTACAAGATAATTTGGTAACTATGGTAACATGTATTCACATCAGCAAATGAGTGCAGGATTATCATTGTTACCTCTTTACCTTGAAAGTAAGTGAAACGTAGCAACAACACAATAACTATTGCCTCATGATATTAAGACACAAAATGTCTCTTCCTGTTCTTTTTCTATCTGTTTCATTATTATACAGGGTCCAGTCCCAGTCCCTGTCTGGAATAATATGGCTCACAGTCTACTCCACTTGATGATGTATGACAACTGTATGTTTTCATCCACATTTTCAATTTGCACATAAAAGACAGAAATACAATCTGGGCCAGGTGATTTGCAGAACAACCTAGATAGGCACCATCAGAAGTGGGCAGGAAGTTCTCGACAGGTGTGAACAATCCGTCTGTCTATCACTTGTTAACTTTAAAGGCAGCAACACACCGGCCCAACCGTTGGACGTCTGAAGCATTTGGAGAGACTTGGACGAGGTCGGGAAAATTTCTGTTCGGTGTGTTCAGCTGCGTTGGAAGCTTTCGGAGCCGTTCAGACGTTGTCTGCTCCGATTGAGCATGCGAAGTCTGAGGAGGAGGGCTGTCGGACGTCTGAGCCACTGGATTCTCTGATTGGCGGTGGGAGGTGCGGAATACTGTGTGCGCATTGGTTTTTTACGCACTCCGTTCCGTCATTTCTTGTTTTCATGTTGTGGAGTACTGACATGAGACTGGCTGTTACTATGTCCGTTCAGGACAAATTAATATGTGTTCGTTTGGTAATGCCTCGCTGCATGTTTAGTATGCTGCTGTTTTTGTCTGAAATAGTTAAGTTGCGCTTTGATCGAAAGTAAAGAGAGTTGCGTGCATAAGCCTCTCGTTTACAACTCACAACACAAGCACCAGCTGCTTATTGCATCTCGCGCAAGCGCAGAACGTACATGCTACTGTGGAGTAGGCAGCACGTCGAAGCGGTGTGTTTCAGTGCAACTTTTGTGCCGAACGGCAAGAGTGGTCGGAGAGTGGTCGAATAAGGCAGTTGGACGTCTGGGCGGTGTGTAGGGGCCTTAAGCAATCAGGTCACCATTAGGAGAGTGTACCACCAGTGGAGCCATTTGGTAAATCAAACTATTGTCAGAGCCAGCTGGAAGAAGAACATAATAATCTTCTAAATTGGAGAAAGAAATTCAGCTCTATTCTTTGCTCTTTCAACGAAGAAATATTCTCCAGGCTTGATTTAAATGTATGCTATAGCAGTTATGCTAACCTTTTGAGGAGCTGCCATTGTTGTTTTGTTGCGAACAGTTGCTTCTCTAGCCTGTGGTCACATCTGAAGCACACAGTTCTCTTATTCTTATTCTTTGTTTTCTGTCTCAGTTTGATTAGGTTGAGGAAACAAAGATAATTGGTAAGGTTAAAAGGGACCCTTTTACAATGTGAAACACATAAGAGTGAATTACTTCCCCCATTTGAGAGTGGCAAAGCTGTGACAATAGATGGTATGGCAGCAACATTAGGTTCCAGGAAGAGCACGAAAACAGCAAGACTAATTCTTTACAAAACAAGCGCACCACCATGAATGCCTTCAGGAGAGACTACTACATAAGGGGAAAGCTGCACACATTTTACTTCATTAAGATATTTGTGATAGATCAAACTCAACTGGCTCTATGGAGTGTATGCTCTAATAAGCTCTACTTATGTGTTACTCTGTAAAATATGTATTGGAACCTGCCTTAAGCTGTCTAACTCACTGAGAAGAATCCTATTACTCTTGTATGGCTTTCATTCAACAGATCCACAGTATCGTTCAGTAAGGCACTAATTGTCATCTGTGCTGTTTCTCAGCCGTGTCATTTCAGTTGGCTTCTTTTATGTAGAACTGGGTCAATTGAATTTAATTGTATGTAAAACACGAGCTGTCATTGACATGAAAAATATCAGCAAGCAGTTATCGGTCTAACCCCAGTGTGTGTGTGTGTGTGTGTGTGTGTGTGTGTGTGTGTGTGTGGAAAGCCTAAGGAGTGGATTAATCATTTATTGAAAAAACAGCAGAAACAAACACAGTCATGTCCTTAAGGAGGTGAACAGAAACATCACTGTCTTATTTGGTTTGCTGAACCGGATGCTCAGAGATTCTCATCCTCACTGTATCATCTAACTGGAAAAAAACAAAAACATTTGGTGTACTGGAATCTGGTTCAAATACAGACCAACCGGATTTACCTGATTAAAAAATGTGTACCTGATTTAAAGACTGCTCTGTGGAATACAAATGCCAATATTAAATTAATCCCTTGTTTTATTTTACTTTGGTGTGGCTCTTCTCACCCAGTTAACTCATCTTTAATATTTAAATGTCACTGCTCAGGCTTTAGGCTCATTATGTATCATCATATTAAATCCACAAGTGTCTAGTCTGAAGACTCTTTACATCCATGTTAGGATGCGCTCAGGGATTTGCTGTGGTGGATGGGTGTACGTTTTCAGCCGACCACCACTGGAACCTGTGCTGGTCTTCTACACCAAAGTATTGTGTCATAAGAGAAAGAGTAAAGCATCAGTATTATCAGCTCAATGTCCTCCAGGCAGGGAAACAGGCTATTCAGGTTTTGTTTGATATAAATCTATTAAATCTATTGACACCACTTTCTTATTTTGTTTTATTTGCTTTCTTTCCACAAGTGATGTCAGAAGAGCAGTATCATTCAACCTTTCATTAAAGCATACATCTGGTGTTTTAAGGCAGGAACACACCGGCCCATCCGTTCGATGTCTGTTTTTGGGGAGACTCAGACGAGGTCGGGAACAAATCTGTTCGGTGTGTTCAGCTGCGTCAGAAGCTTTCGCCACCCGCTTATTGCATCTCACGCAACCGAACGGGTCAGACAAGAGGCAAAGGAGTGGTCGGAGAGTGGTCGCATAAGGCAGTTGGACGTCTGGGCGGTGTGTGGGGGCCTTTAAAGGTATAATATGTAAGCTTCACTCTCTTCCTTTGCCCCTCTCCTCTCTGTCACATTACATTAGTACTTAAACACCCAACAATGGAAGTCATCTCCACAGATCACTGCGGCAGTCAATTCATAAAACAGGAGTGAAAATAAATCCTCTTTTCCAGCAAGTAACTTCCTCAAATGGTGTTTGTTTTTCATGTTTTTTTTCTTGTGTGTGAATTAAACAGATACACTTCCAGTCTTTATGCTAAGCTAGGCTATCCATGTCCTGATTCCAGCTTTGTAACACACAGACTCAAAAACAGGCTATATACAGGTATATTGAGGCCACATCCTGATCCCTCAAAATGCTATTGTGTGCACGCCTGTTTACAGTTTGTTTCCACCTGTCTTGTGAACAGAGTGTATTGCCTGCTGTGAGCCAGTAAATCATACAAGCTTTGTTTGTCATAATGCAGTGTATTGGACAGTGTTGAGGGCAACACATTACAGTAATATATGACTTTTAGTGGTAACAGAGTAACATAACGCATTAATAATGATATTTCAGTAATTTATTACGGTTTATTAGTATGTCATGTAACCTGTTGCAATCCACATTGCTGACCAAAGTGAAGCATTTATTGTTGTTCTGAACCCATCCACACTTCGCATGACCCTATTAATATAGGTTCTGTGTGTTCAAAATAGCCGAGCCTATAATTTCTCTGTTCTGTCTCTTAGTGACGGAAATTCTCTGAGTGCACTTTAATTTACATTCTCGAATCACATATGTCCATGCAGTCCTTGTCCTGTGGACTAAAATAAGATGGCATTGAAAAAGAGATGTTATTTTGCCATTATAGGCTACATTATACAAGGTGAATGTGTTACATCTGCCTCAGCCACTCCTTCTACATCCAGGGGTTAATTGTCATTTCCCCAGTCTCTCTCCCTCTCCTCATGTATGTGTATGTGTGAGTGCTTCAGGTGTGCCCGACACAGAGCAGAGCATGACCACCAGCTGCACCCAATCCTGCAATCAGCCTGCCTTCATATGCTCAGCCCTGCAACTTCCACACTGCCAGATCGTAGCCACTGATGACTTAGTATACTGCGCATCCAGCCTTTGTACTTTGTTCCTTGTTTTGTGTTTTTTGTAACTTTGATCTCCTCTGCTTTAGACTTTTTGCCAGCTCTGCTCTCCAGCTCCTGTCACTCTGGACCTGCTCCCCCCGTCTGCTCCGTTAACCCCGCTCAGGATTCAGCCTCCTGGACTGCTCCCCGCCCTCCTGAACTCTTCCCCTTCATGGACTCTCCCTATCTGGACCATCCCAGCTCTGCTGTTACAGAGCCTTGCGGTCTTGCACCGAATGCTGCAGAACCTCTTTCCAGAGGCCAGCATGGAAAACAGTCCATGGTGAGTGGTGGGAGGAGGAGGCCCATCACTGTTTAGTTGTCCGCAAACTTCACAATGTGGTTGGTGGTAGCTCTTGAGTCATCAGAGTGAACAGCAGGGGGCTCAGGACACAGCCCTGAGGGGAGCCTGTGCTGAGGGTGATGACACTGGAGGTATTCTGACTGACCCGCACTGACTGTGGTCTTTCAGTGAGGAAGTCTAGCTGTCAGTTGCACAGGGGGGTGCTGAAGCCCAGAGGTCCCAGTTTGTCTACCAGATGCTGTGGAATGATGGTATGAAATGCTGAACTGAAGTCCAGGAACAGCATCCGAACATGAATGTTCTTCTCCTCCAGGTGTGCTAGGCTCAAGTGAAGAGAGAAGTGAAGAGCGGTGGAGAGGGCATCTCCTGTGTAGTGGTTTGGCCTGTAGGCAAAGTGGAAGGGGTAAAACGTGGCAGGGAGTCTGGAGGTGATGTGCTCTTTTACCAGCCTTCCAAAGCATCATAATAGGAGGGAGTTAGATGGGCTGGTTTCTTTGGCAATGGGATGATGGTGGCAGTTTTGAAACATGATGGGACTTTGGCTTGATCCAGTGAGGTGTTAAAAATGTCCATTAGGACACAAGCCAGCTGATCTGCACATTCCCTGAGGACCCGCCCAGGTATGTTGTCAGGGCCTGGAGCCTTCCGTGATTTGACACTTCTCAGAGACCTTTGCACCTCAGCTATGTCAAGGCAGAGTGCCTTTTCGTCATGGTGGGGAACACTTTTCACAGCAGGAGTGTTATTCAGTGCCTCAAACCTCCCAGAGAAGTTATTTAGTTCATTTAGGAAGTCCACGTCATCGTCACATGCAAGAGGGGCAATCCTGTAGTTGGTGATAGTCCGTATGCCTTGCCACATATCCTTGGTGTTAGTGGGATCATGGAAAAAGGATTTTTCGACTATGCGCACGCTTTGCTAGTCTATTGGCACGGTTCAAGTTGGCTCTTGCTGTTCTTCAGTGCCATCTCATCGCCAGACTTGAAGGCTGAATTCCGTGCCTTTAGCATTTTACGTACTTCATCAGTCATCCAGGGTTTTTGGTTGGCCCAAATGGTGATAATTTGCTGGCGCTGACATCCTCCATGCATATGTTGATGTAGGCTGACACAGACATGGCATACTCATCTATGTCGATATGATCATTGTAAGTGGCAGCTGCTTTGAACATATCCCAGTCAGTGCATTCAAATCAGTCCTTTTAGTGCCTCCATAGCCCCCTCAGACCACACCCTCACACTGCCTCACCCCTGAGCAGGGGCAAGCACATGTTGGGGTTAGCTGTAGACCTAGTGGTACCAGGGTTTGTCTGGACCAAGACCTTGGGTCAAAGGAGGAATCATCATGGGTGAGCCTCGATTAGCAGCTTGAGAGTGAACACTAGACTGGGACTGAACACAGCTTCCACTACCAACAGATGTCAGTTTGAATAAAGTGGATACAGTACAGAGGTGATTTACTATGGCTCCTGGGATGAATACAAATGGCCGGTGGGGCCATGAGAGGCATGAATCGGCAGAGGAGCAGTAGAGAGTCCGACATCAGCAGTGAGCAAACACAGTGTGTAGAGCTGGAATAGTTTTCACATTTTATTCTGTGAATTGAATATTTATTTCAGCCAAACTAGAGGTGATTGTGGAAAGACAAACCAAGACTTGTGTTGACCAAGTGTGTTTTACGAGTTAACGAGGTAATTGAGCTCATCTTAGTTCAGTAAAGGAGAGAAGCTTAAATTCAGAGGTTGTATGGTTGTAGCTGTCTTCATGGTAACAAAAATAGATGTAACAGTATTTTCTTTCTTGACTTTGTTCATTCATTACAGTTAAAGCTAAGTGAGCTTGTGAAATGCATACATCTTCCAGCTGACACTGTGGGGGCTTATCAGAATATCGCCTCTTAAGATACAAAATGGTATTACAACAGAGGACAACTGGGGCTAGCTGGTTAGCAACATCAGCACTGTTGTTCCCTCACACTCTGCTGATAATTTGCACCCATTTAGCATAGTGATCAAATCAGGTCCAGACGTCTCTTGATCAACTGGTGTTAAGGACAGGTATCTGCAGGGTGTCGGAGGAAGGCATGAATCAACATTTAGGTCTGGGGGTCAAAGGGCTTTTTCCAGACGTCATTTCAAATGTGTATTTTCTTCCTCAATTCACCCTTTTTTTTCTTTTTTTTTTTTTCTTAAACAAGGTCATTCACTGTCAATTTCAATGCTAAATATAAGATCTGGATTTTCTACCTCTAATGGTGGAGCCGGTTGGGTTACAGTGGAGTACATGATATTAGTAGTCGTTTGAGTGATACATAACTTGCACATACATTTGAGACCAGTGATCAGAAGAATGATAACTGTCAAAGTTCCACATCAAAGCAAAACAAGTTCAAAAATCAAATATCAAAAGGATCCTAATTTCCTTTAATACAGTCATTCTAACTGCAGTCATTTCTTGTGAGGGCATGGACCTGTCTTTTGCAGTGGAGTTTGCAAGATCTTCTACATGGGAGAGGTCTCTTATTTGGTTGAAGGATGCCATGACTCCATAGCTTGGAGTGTGAGCACCAAAAATATTGTCAATGGGGTTTGTGCATGTGTATGTAAGTCTCTTTTCACTATGTGAATCTCTGGTGGCACAGTAAGGACTCTCATAGCTGGTATCACATGACCCAGACCACATACTCCAGACCATCCTCTTGGTATTCATAGGCCTTTGTGCCGCAAATCCAGTACCCACCCTTAAGTAAAGGTATGGAACAATGATTCATCACTGAAGCAAGGTAATTATAATTCTCAATGAAGTCTGGAGCAGGATTTAGTCCTGGAGGTACCTTTCCTTTGGACTCATCGATTGCTTGCTGTGGTGGAGCAAATATGATGTGCATCTTCTTCTGGGCCTCCATTGCCAGCGTTGCTCCTCTGCTCCTCTGGAAGCCAGCGTACATCTTTTTCTGGGCCTCCGGTGCCAGCGTTGCTCCTCTGCTCCTCTGGAAGCCAGCGTACATCTTCTTCTGGGCCTCCGGTGCCAGCGTTGCTCCTCTGCTCCTCTGGAAGCCAGCGTACATCTTCTACTGGGCCTCCGGTGCCAGCGGTGCTCCTCTGCTCCTCTGCTCCATCTTCTTCTGGGCCTCCGGTGTCAGCGTTGCTCCTCTACTCTCATGGAAACTGGTGTACCTCTTCTTCTGGGCCTCCGATGCCAGCGTCGTCCTTCGGGGGGAAGGTCCTTCCTAGGGGTGTGGCCAATACTTTATGGCTCCGTAGGCGATAAGGACGATGGTCCACTGGATCTAGAGGGACCATGCTGATTTCTTCCGCATGGTGGAGGTGCCTTCTTACAGTGTGATGCGTGGATCCAAGTAGAACAACCCTCATACTTGATTGCTGTGTTGGTGGTAAGCAGGACGTGTTGCGTTTTCAACCAGCGGAGCGTTTTCCTCTGGAACTCTCTGATGCAGACCCAATCTCCTGGTTGTAGCACTGCTGGCTGCTAGGAGGTGACTGGACAGTTTTTACTTGTCTGTGGAGTAGCTGAATAGCAGAGGTTAAGGCAGAGCACAGTTTTTGCATAGACTCATCCATGGCATGGAGGTTCATCTTCTTCATCCTTGTTGCTTGGCAAGCATTTCGTTAGAGAGACAAAATCAGCCTTCTTACAGGCCCAGGCTTCAGCCCGGGTTGGACAACGTGTCTATACATACAACAGTATTGTCCGAATCAGCTTTCTTGTAGGCTCAGGCTTCGGACTGGTTGGAGAACGTCTCTATACATAAAAGAATATTATCATATCCATTACATTTCTAAGTACAAGGAAGCTGGTGCCACAACGTGGCCGTCGTTGTGGACCTTCACGTTATTTACATTTTTACAACCATGGGAAAGTCACAATTCATGCTCCCTCACATCAGCAGCTTCTTGTAAAAGAATCACATCATTAGGAGAGGCAAGATCGTTAGCAGGTAAAGAAGGACAGAGCTTTACAAGAACAGGAATACCCATTTTGGCAGCTGCTTTGGCTGCATGGTCAGCCAGGGCATTGCCTCTTGAAACAGGGTCCTTGGAATTTGTGTGAGCTTTGCACTTAACAACAGCAATACATGACGGTAGCTGACATGCCTCTAACAATTCACCAATTAGTTTTTTAATGGGTGTCCCTGAGGATGTAATGAATCCTTGGTTCGCCCACAGATTACCAAATCATGTAGACATCCAAAGCATATCTGGAGTCTGTGTAAAAGGTGACAGTCTTACCTTTTGCTAGATGACAGGCTCTCATCAGTGCGTACAACTCAGCTACTTGGGCGGAGCTTGAGGGTGGCAGGGCAGCGCAATCAGTTATTGAAAAATTATCACAACTTGCATACTCTGCGCGTGGCACTCCATATTCTCTATAAGCAAAGTCCATTATCCATGTCTACAATAACCTATCATTCCAAAAATGTCTTCGTCTGTGACACATTTGTGGGTTTTGGCATTTCCATTCTTGTAGAACCGGATAATGTGTGTCCCAAGTACCTCTGACTCTGAATTGAACTTTCTTTAGTGACCCTTCACTCCTAAAGCCTTGAGAAAAATAACTGTGTCAGTCTCACATGTAACAGCAGAGGGAGAGGCTGAATGCAAACTTCAGATTCTGGCTATGTGGGGAACAGAGAAAAATGCACTGCACAGGTAAAATATCGTAAAATGAGTCAAATTGGCTGATATTGAAGACATTACGGTTGTAGGATTTGGAACTAAAGGAAAATGGGGGAGTACCGCTTCATCAATAGCTTGCAGATCTATATATATATAGGGCGAATGCCTTCTCTCTTTTCTTGAGAGAGAGGATACTGTGAAATCCTTGGCAGGGGGGCATTCTGTTTTAGCAAAATGCGTGCTGGCTCAGCTGTTCTAATCAAACCAATGTCATTAGACAAAGAGGCCCATACTGACGGGGGCACACTAGACACAACTCTATCATTGACTTTCCCTTTCTCTTCACCTATGGGTTGATTTTGATCTATCAGAGCAGCTAACACAGTTGTTTTGTTATGATCATTAGTCTCCAAAAAGATGCCGTCTGGTGTGCAATAGATGGTGCAGTTTAGTTTGCATAACAAATCTCTTCCTAACAGATTCACGGGTGTGGTATCTGATAGAAGGAAGGAGTGGGAAGTGGTGAAACTGGAGGTGTTTTCAGTGAAAGGACCTATAGACACTATAGCAGGCTCAGATACAGGTAGACATATTGGAATACCTACAACCCCCACAGCTCTAACTGTTTTCTCAGATGATTTTAAATTTGTAGATTTTGTTGGTTTCAATGTAGAAAGAGGAGCTCCTGTGTCCACCAGGAATGATGTTGATTTTCCATTCACATTTATCATTAAATTAGGTTCTTCTTTGTTTTTTTTTGTTTTTTATTTAATTAGTGGAGCTTGGGTTATAATTTCTTCTGTTTCAATTTGGTTACTGTCCTGACAGCTCTTTTGGTTATACTGTGGGGTTGGTGGCTCTTCCATGTTGGTTGATGGAGGTGCCATGGGCAGGGTATGTCTGGATGGTTTGTATGGGCAATTTCTTACCCAATGATCTGGCTCACCACAAAAAGTGAAAGACTGCCTGTTGTTTTGCACATGGTGTGATGGCCTGTCTCCTTGATACCCCCTGCCTTTTTGGACGCTTCCTCTGCCACTGCATCCTCCTCTGGTAGCTCCGCCTGTATAGTGAGACACTTGAGCAAGCATTAGCATTTCATTCATTCTACAATCTCTTTGTTCAGTGTTATCCCAAATGGTTTTGTGCAATTTCTACTAAATCAGGCATTGGTTTTCTTGACCACCCAATTGTCAATTGCACTTTTGTTCTTATTTTTGGTTGAAGACTGTTCACAAACAAATAACTAACTAACTAACCCTAACCCTTGGAAAAATCTCCAACTGTTGCTTTAAGCTCTCTTCGGCTCCAGGGTTTGTAGACAACATCTTTTCCCATTGTAGTTAGGGGAGTTAATTTCGCTGGGTTTGTTTTGGTTTTTCTTTTACTTTTTCTTGCTGGAACCCACTCCTCTTCATCTCCCTGATCAAACAGATCAGGTCTTGGGTATTCAAAAAACCCAGTCATCACCAGTGTTATCAACACTTGATTCTTTTATCTCTCATACAGGATAAAGGCTTTTATTTTGATCGTATTTCCTTGTTTTAGTGTTTCTACAGGACATGTCCATTTGACTGTCCGGCATAATCTTAGTCTGCGTTGTGTTTTTTTT
>CAEMYA010000839.1:300983-317547 GCA_903131615.1 Diplodus sargus | reverse complement strand
AAAAAAAAAAAAAAAAAAAAAAAAAAAAAACAAGCACTTACTTAACCTGGGAGGTATGCCCTGGTGAAGTTCAGTTCAAACCAGTGATCATTTTCCATTCATGTTTATTGTTCTATTGATATAAAATGTATCAAATGAAACAAAACAAACAAAATTTTATTAACAGTCAGCTGATACATGTTTAGATTGACAGGAGGACACCTGGGGAAATACCTTGAAAAAAACACACAGACGTCATTATCATGACGAGTACCGTCATGCCTCTTTAGGCTCCACAGCCGCCCTTATGCCGGTGCTGCTTGGCTCTGTGTGAACTACCAATGCGGAGAATTAGCGAAACCGCTGCTGCAGCGATAATGCGGCGACTCCATGAAAAGTGCTACTGTTGCAGTTCTGCAGACGCATTGCTGAAACTCTCTATTGCTGCCCTACCATGTTTCCAGCTAAGTCGCTGGACATGGTGGCAGGCAGTATGAGAGCAGGTGAGGAGACATGACTCAGTGCAGCGCAGTCACTCCATTTGATTACCCGAAGGAGACCGCAGATAGCGTTTGTTCACATTAATGAGCTTTTATTTTGATACTTCCCGTGACCGGCGGTGTAGATTTGCATATTAGCTAAATATTTAGTTTCACCCGTGACATCTACATTTAACATTTAGCATTTAGATTGAACATTTACATTTAGATTTCAATTCAGCAATTATGTTTAACATTTCATATTTATATTTATATTTAACATTTAGATTTGGATTTATATTTAACATTTCACATTTAGATTAGATTTTTTATTCAGATTAAACATTAAAATTATATTTTTACAAGAGAAGTAAATATCACAAAGTTCACAAATATTGCTGTAAATCTGGTCAAAAGTAACATTAAAAAATACACATGTTTTTTTATACACGTTTTGTTGCTAAATGTGTCAAAAAGTTGCTGTTTATTTTAGCATGCGCAACTTTACAATCAGCACCCCATATGTAACAGACACAAAATATCATGTACTCTGCACCCAGTGTAAGTCACTGTGTTTCTGCATCTTGATATTTGTCTTACAGGTCACGTTGGCTGATCACACTGTGTGTGTCACAAAATAACTCATTAGTATAAATAATAATAATAATAATAATAATAATAATAATACATTAAATTTTTATAGTGCCTTTCAGGGTACCCAAGGACACATAACAAAATAGAGCAAACAAAACAGTGAATAAATGTTGAAAACAAAAAAAAACATAAAAGATAAAAAATAGAAAATTTGATTGATTTGGCTGGATCTAGAGCTGATAGTCCTTATTAAAAAGATAGGTTTTTAAGTCTCTTTTGAAAGTCTCCAAAGAAGTCTGTTTGCGAATTTCAGCTGGGAGAGTATTCCAGAGAGTGGGGGCTGTCACACAGAAGGCTCTGTTACCGAGGGTTTGTAATTTGGTGTGAGGGATAGAGAGCTGGAGTGTGCCTGATGATCGCAGCGTCAGGGACTGGGTGTAGGAGTGGAGGAGATCAGATAGATATTGGGGGGCGAGGGAATGGAGAGATTTATAGGTCAGGAGGAGAATTTTGTAGGTGATGCGTGATTTAACTGGGAGCCAGTGAAGGCGGATTAGAGTGGGGGTGATGTGTTGCCAGGGCTTGGTGCGGGTGAGAACCCTGGCAGCAGAATTCTGCACATACTGGAGCCTGTCCAGGGTTTTTGAACGGAGCCCGGACAGGACTCCATTGCAGTAGTCCAGGCAGGAGGTGATGAAGGCATGGATGAGGGTCTCAGCCACTGGTTGGGAGAGGCTGGAGATGTTTTTAAGATGGTAAAAAGCTGGTTTTGTAATGGATTTTATGTGTGATTGGAAGGATAAAGTGGAATCAAGGATGACACCCAGGTTGCGGACTTCCGTGGATGGGGAGATAGAGCAGCCATCCACATCCAAGAGAAGATCTCCAACCTTCTGGAGCAGTGTCTTGGAGGCCACAACCATGAGCTCTGTTTTATTGGTGTTTAACTTGAGTAGATTTGATGTCATCGAGAGTTTTATATCATGCGGGCAGTTGACGAGTGAGTGTGGGGGTAGCTGGGTGGATGGTTTTGTGCAGAGATATAATTGAGTATCATCAGCATAAGAATGGAAGTTGAGACCATGTTTGCGAATTATCTGACCAAGGGGGAGCATGTAGATAGTGAAGAGGAGGGGTCCAAGCACAGAGCCTTGTGGCTCGCCCTGGTTGACTGGAGCTGGGGTGGAACTGGAGTCTCCAATGGTGACAAACTGTTTCCTGTTTGTTAAATAGGACTGGAACCAGGAGAGTGCTGTACTGGTGAGACCAAGGTAGTCAGATAGGCGGGTGAGGAGGATGGTGTGGGAGATTGTGTCGAAGGCTGCAGAGAGGTCCAGGAGGATCAGAATACTGATATGGCCAGAATCTGCAGCAATGAGGAGGTCGTTGGTGATCTTGATGAGGGCAGTTTCTGTGTTATGGCGTGCCCTGAAGCCAGACTGAAGGGGTTCATAGAGCTCATGGTTGGGCATGTGCTGATGGAGTTGGGCGGCAACTGCTCTTTCCAGGATTTTGCTTAGGAAAGGAAGGTTGGAGATTGGCCGGTAATTATGTAAGTCATCTGGGTCCAGACCTGGCTTCTTGAGGATGGGGGTCACTGAAGCTGTTTTGAAGGTGGACGGTACAATGCCAGATTCTAGGGATGAGTTGATAATTTTTATCATGAGGGGGCATAGGGCAGGCAGTGAAGACTTCACCAGAGTTGTTGGCATGGGGTCCAGAGAGCAGGTGGAGGCTTTGGCCTGGGAGACCAACTTAGCAACAGAAATAGAGTCCACAGGAGAGAAGGAGGAGAGAGAGCACTGGGGCAGGTGAACAGTGGGAGGATCAGCTATCTGTGTCAGAGGTGCATGTGGTAGGGTGGTGGCAGATGCCAGGAGTTGCTGGTGAATGGTAGCCACCTTTTCCTGGAAGAAGTCCAGGAACTTGAAACAGAGGTCAGGGGCACCAGAAAGCTGGGGGGCATCTCGAGGGCTAAGGAGCCGGTTAATGGTGGAGAATAACATTCTGGGGTTATTTTTCTGGTCTCCAGTGAGGGTGGTGTAGTAATTTGTTTTAGCCTTGGAGAGAGCTTCTTTATAAGACCTAACATAGTCTTTGTAGGCTTCATGGTGGACAGTGAGGCCAGATCTTTTATAGAGCCTCTCCAGGCCGCGACCAGTAGTCTTAAGGGTGCGGAGTTCAATGGTGAACCAGGGGGCAGAATGGGTGAACACAGTCTGGGTTTTGAGAGGGGTAAGGGAGTCAAGACCCCAGGAGACAGCAGTATTATAGTGGGCCACCAGCCCATCCAGTGAGGTGTCGAGGGGATCAGTGGCCAGGTGGGTTTCCAGGATGTTGGTCAGGGCCAGAGTGTTCACTGTCTTGATGTTCCTGTATGTGATGTTTCGATTTATGTGCTGCTTTGGCACAGGGACAGGAACAGTGAAGAGGACAGCATAGTGGTCAGAAACAGCGAGGTCCAGGCATTGTAGATGGGAGGGAGCTGTGCCAGTGGAGCACACCAGATCCAGTGTGTGGCCTTTGACATGGATGGGACCTTTAACATGCTGTGTGATGTTGAAACAATCCAGGAGTGACAGGAATTCAGAGGCAAAGGGGCAGCTGGTGGAGTCCACATGGATGTTGAAATCACCAAGCAGGAGTGTAGATGCAGACTTGGAGCAGATGGAGGTGAGTAGTTCAGACAGCTCAGACAGGAAGGTGAAGGAGGCTTTTGGAGGGCGTTATATGAGGACAACCTGTAGCTGTGTACGCCCAGCCAGAGAGAAGGCTGCACCCTCAAATGAGGTGACATTCAGCACTGGAAGTTGTTTTACCAGGATGTCGGCTCGATGTATGACTGCCAGTCCACCACCATGACCCTTAGAGCGGGGCTTCTGGATGTAAACATAGCCTGGGGGAGTGGCTTGATTCAGAGTTAAAAAGTCTTGCTCATGCTGCCATGTCTCAGTTAGGCAAAGAAAGTCAATTTTCCTGTCTGTAATGATTTCATGGATGAGTATTCCTTTGTTGTTTAGTGAATGTGTATTCAGCAACATGAAAGCTGCAGTATCGTTCTCAGATGCTGATGGAGGGGATGTGGAGGAGACAGCACCATTCACACAAGCGAAGGGTCTCAGATAGCTCAGTGTACGCACCTGTGGTTGGTTTAGATGACGTTGAGCTGGTGCGATGGAGCGCCTGTCAGTCAACATGGAGGGAATAGCAGCACCGCTGTCAGCGCTGCAGGGAAAAGCACTGTTCGTCATAAACTTGCGTCTGGAGGCCCTGTGCATATAGCCTGGATGACGAAGGAGACCAAAAGATTTAATCCTAGCGATGGAGTTTGGGGTGAAGTTACAGCAGAGGTCCAGGAGCTCCAGCGCTGAGTATTTAAAGACCCCGTCAGCAGCGGCAGAGCAGCGACCAACCAACATCTTCGCAGGTCGGGGGAGACCACAGTAGCAGAGGAGAGTGATACAGGAGCCAGGCGGTGAATAATCCTGAGGTTGTAGTGGAGAGAGGACCAACGGAGTAATGCTGGATAGCCCACAGAGTATTGAGAACGCCGGTTTGGAAGTTAGCGTTGCCAACGGTTAATTAGCGGGGCTAACAGCGGAGCTAACAGCTGACCAGCGGGGCTAACAGCTGATCGACGAGAAAGGTGAGTTCACCGGAGCCAGACGTTCAGGTGTGCACTGAGGCAAGAGGAAGTCTAGAGGGTTCCTGAGTCAGTGAGACCCAATTACAATCAATACAATGCTGTAGGTAATGTGCCTCATTGACTAAAGTCATGGAAAAAACAACAATAGTGGCGGGCAAGAATCAAATCAGCAAACAATCTAGTAAGACTGGAGAGGACAGTTTACAAAACCATTGTGACTCTCAAAATATGGAGTTTGCAGTGTTGAACTTGAAATATCTCAGAATTATTCCTCAATCCTTAAAATTGTTTTTTTTTTATTAAAATGTATTTCTATTATCTTGTTGTCTCTTCACCTTTTTAAATGCAATTTCTAGTTTAATTTAACTTGTAATTTTGTTATCCAACAATTGCTATCAACTTGTCTGTCAGCCTGTCAGTCAGTAAAGGGTATAGATAAACTGTGTCTCATCCATCACATTAAAGGTGAATGATATTGACTGGATGGATGGATGATAGGAGACAGCAGTGTTTAAATATAAGAGTCCAAGTCGAAAGGGGGCAATAAATCAATGCAGCAGCCATCACTGTCACACTGTTTCATCCAGCACTACACTGAGTATCAGATCAAGACATAAACAAAAGAAAAGAGGAGGGACACAAAGGCCAATCCCACTTCAGGTTGCTTAGGAACCTTTTAGCAAAGTGACAAAGCTAATTAAGGATGAGATAATGTATGCTCATTGTCCACTTGGGGTGAGACACAAAACAGATGAATAACCTGCAAAAGAGCTTCTCCATCAGATTTAACTATGAGAAAAGGAAATGCAGAGCAGATTTTGTCACCATATACAACATGTGGTCAGCTCTGTGACAAGCCTCTTTCCTTATACATTGATTCTTTTAAGTCCAAGGTATCAGCATATTAACAAAACTACTGCCTAACAATAGAGAGATATATATTAGATTATTTAACCTTATTTAATATTTAAGTATTTAAGACCTTATTTAAGATTAAATAACCATACAACCAAGTCTAAGTCCGTAAGTGTTATTTCAGTCACCATACAAGTGTTGAGCACTTGTGTTGTGTGCATGCGAAAGTACTTACCCTTTTCATTGATAATTATGCAGGTTTTCAGATTTTTTTTTTTAATCTATATTATTTATCTTTATAGATAGGTACTGGATATATGATGCAGTATATGGACACAATAATAAATACAAATAAATATAGTTAACTAATTTATAGTGCTAGAGTATCTATTTTTTCTTCCTGCATTCCGTGCTGACCTGCATAAGCCTTAATAATGTGACAGAAACAATGGGGAACAATGGAGGATACCCTTTCATGTTAGAACATCTGAATTTTATTGACCATTACATGTCTTTTTAAAATCTGAGTCAAGTAAATGGAGTTAAGATTTGCAGCTAGTGCTAGTGTGCATGTCGTTACACAATTGCCAATTCTATTGATGATTCTCTGACATTACAAGGTGCTGTTGACAATAAAAAAAACCATAAGGACGCTTTGAGTCAAGTTGCGTCAAGTCGAGATGGCTGTAAGGTCTACAGGGTCTGGAAAATCCTTGTATGTGAGTAAAGCGGCTGGGCCTGATAATATTCCTGGCCATGCACTAAAAACACCTGCAGACCAGCTAGAGGATGTCATCGGTGGCATTTTTACACATTACTATCACAGGAGAGTGTTCCCACCTGCTTCAAGACAGCCGCTGATGCTCCTGTGCTGAAAAAGCTCTGCTTGGTCTACAGTCTAAATGATTATCGACATGTGGTCCTCAAGAACAACATCCCAGCCAACCTGGCCCTCACCAGTTTGTAATCAGAACCAGTGGACTCACAGAGGATGCCATATCCAATGCCATCCACTCAGTCTTTACACACCTTGAAAATTAGAGCACTTACCACAGATGTTGTTTGTCTATTTCAGGTAAGCATTAAATCTCCCCCATGAAACTGATTGGCAAACTCTGGACATCAGTTTCACACTGCAATTGGATATTGGACTTCCTCACAAATAGACAGTTTGGATTAGCGGTCACCGCTTTTGCTTTTGGGCTCAGCACTGGAAAATTGGTAATCTCGTATCTCAACACTAGTTTAAAAAGCTCACAAAGAGCTTTACTTCTTAAGGAACCTTAAGAGAATGAAATTCCAGTGCCGAGTTCTCATCAACTTCCAGAGCAGTTACAGAAAGCATTCTGTGTTGACACATTATGGATGGTGTGGTTCGTGTAAGGCTCTGCAGCTGATGAATAAAACCATGCAGAAGAACATAATTAGTACACATCTTGGTAAACCATAACTTTATCATGACTTTATCCCATCATAAAGTCCAGTGCATCCAGCTAAAACTCCTCCTTTAGGTTGACATGATTGTAAAAAAAAAAAAAACAGCTACATTTTCCAGGTTTGAATGTAACTGTTATTGTTACGGTTATTTTAAAAGAGCAAATAAGGAAAAGCAGCCAAGAACCAAAATTTCCTGCAAAAATGCAGCTAAAAAGAATTAAGGTCACCTTAGTGATTATTTTTCTGGTCTATAATTCCATCAAAGATCAAAGGGAGTTACTTTGTGGTCTCAGATTTTGCTGTAGAGAACACTGCATACAGTTTGGCTAGGATCATTTTTTCTTCATATAGAGGAAGGCTCACTCATTACGGTGGAAGAAACATTGAGCTTGTAAATAAGCACACAAACTCAGACTTTGAATCCCCAACCTCTGTTCATAAATAGCCATGGGCCAGGAATTAATTAGTCACATCATACACAGTTGGGTCTGAAGGTTGGGATCAACACACTTCCTGAATTTTGCCGCTTCACCGTGATGACTTCAGGCATGTTTTTCACTGCATGTACAGACAGGTTCTCTGTTTATCAGCAGCACTTTAAAGAGACTGTCCTCCTACGAAGAATGACGGAATTAGTCATTTCAGCAAACTCCAAAACAACGTATGTTTACATAAACGTGACAAAGCCCTTTAGCAGACTTAGTCATTATGACTCTTGTCCGTCAGGAGCAAAACAGGGAGTCAGGTGACATCATAGAAGAGTGACCTAAGATTACCATAAAGAACGGACGTCTGGGTGGATGGATGGGTAAACAAAAGATACCACTATGTAATGGGGGACTACTGTCAACGATGGTCTCTCTTAACCATAAACACAGTTTTTCTCTAACCGTTTATTTTAAGTGCTGTATCATAGGCAACTGGACTAGTTTCAGTTTGCTGAAGACGTTTCACCTCTCACCGAAGAGGCTTTTTCAGTTCTAACTGGAAGGGAGTTGCATGCTTTTAAACTCTGTGTGGGAGTGTCCTGACAGAGTCGTTGAGGACATGCAAACCATTAATATGTGTTTTTTGTTGCAATTGTTAATATGTGTATTTTGATGCAGCATTGTTGCATCATAAAATGATAATCGTTTGGAAGACACAGAGAGATGTTGTCCTACTGATCAGAAAACACTCTTGGATCTTGGTTTAGAGGACTTCATTGAGATTGCGCGTTGAAATGTGGTCAGGTGCTGTAACCTGACACACCATGTGGTTTGTTACACAAGCGGTTTTTATACTGGGCAGCAAGCCGCCAATTTGGCCGTCTTTTTTGCAACTAGGTCCGCGGATTTAGACAAAGGGCGGCAAATTGGGGGTCTGTTTTGGTGCGCCAATTTGCCACCTCGGAGGGTACACTTATTACCGCCTCGACTGCTATCTTAATCCGAGGCATCAATGTGCGGCCACTGCGTGAGATGGGCGGAGGTGTCGATGACCTGCAATGTTGTGCGACCCACAGCCGGGGAATTTTAAAACCAGGAAACAGCTGATCACAGCAGTCAGTCCATCAATTCATCTGCGGACATCAAGATGAGCAACTGGACAGCCGCTGAGATCCGGGAGATGCTAGCATCAGAATAAGGGCAATAAAATCAGGCTTTTATTGTGAAATATATTTCTTCACTTGAATTCTTAAGTAAAGTGACAAACCAATAGGCTATGAATCACAACTCTAATCTGTAGGGCGAGAAACAAGAAACAAACACAAACAAATTGAGGCAAAAGACCTCAAAGAAAAAAAGGTAAAGAAACAAAAAATCACTCACAAGGAGGCAAAAGAAAAACCAGCAAAGAACTAAACTACTCTGGCAAACTACTCTATCAACCAACTATGAAAATGTACGAAATAAAAGAGGCACTCCGCCGGAGGCAAACAAAAGACTATAAACTTAACTTGGAATATTCACTGAGAAAATTTACAAACAAACAGTCACTTAAGAGGATCAAGATCTTAGAAATACAAACTTGGATGCTTGGCGTGATCAAGGCTGTGAACGAGAGCTGGGGTAAATGACGAATACAAACACTCTGGCACAGGACAAAGGGAGACACAGACTATAAGACACATAAGGTTGATGGGAAACAGGTGCAAACAATCAGGGATCAGGGGAGACGTCAGACTGGTGGCACATGAGGAAAGGCAAGTGACCTGAAACGAGAGGAGAGTTACTTTTCAAAATATATCAGGAAGTTCACGAGACAAAAAACCCAGGACAAGATACAAGATTTCAACAGGGCGGGGGCATTCTTTTATCCATACATAAGAAATTAATTGGGTATTGTAGAGAAGCCCCTTTTGCAAACCACAGGAACATAGCACAGTCAAGGTGTAGTGAGATGAAATTATGACAACCGTTGTCATGGTAATTATAGAGATTCCTTTTCATCTTTAAGTGATAATTACTAGTGTCTGTAATAAAATAGAATGACAAACAGGCAGTCCAGGGTGTGATGTGGTATCATATCTAATGAGCACCATCAACAAACCAAGAAATCATTTCATATTTTGGGATAAAAATGTCAATCCTATAATAGAACTTATTATACCAAAGTAAAAAGGCAGATTGTGAACTTGTGGACAGTGCCAGTGTGTTGTTTGTTGTTGCTGTACTCAGTTGCATGCCCAAGGTTTCTCTTCATTCCTTCCCTAAAACAAATGTAAGAAGGCCCACAGTGTAACCTTGGTTTGTCAATGAGCCTCTAAAAGCTTCAACCTTGATATGGGATGATGTATGGAGGATTTCACTGGGTCCTCCCACAGTAACAGTAGTAAAGCACAGAGCAATTGTTCTGGAGGTATGAATGCCAGGTAGCAGAGATGCCATGAAAATAGGCTGAAATTATTGGGGTCTGAATCACCTGCTTAGATGAAGCAAGATATTATATTATATCCACAAACAGGAGGCAAACATAGTTTGCAAACATTTCTTTAAAGATGATGATAATAATAATGTTTTCCTCTGTTTTGATACACAGTTTTGTCTTTTTGATGTAGTAAAAGTAGTAGCAGTGGCAAGTTGCCATTTTGTAATCGTAAAGGGAAAATTATTCATTTTAAAAGTGCCGTTGGTAAAAAATATATGCTTCTAATTGAGTTGATGGGAAAATCTTCACTAATCTTTTCACACTTTTGCCAGATTCTTCAAACCAGCAATTAGTTGTAGGAGTTTATTTCTTGTGTGTATGCACCCAAACTGATACAAGTCAAAACTAGAGATGCAAAGTTTCATCAATTTCTTTAATTGCCTGCCTTAATGATCCATTATCGGTTAATCATTCATTGTAATTGTTAATTCAACAACTGGCAATAAAATCCAACCCACACTGAGGCTAGTAAATAAATAATATCAGTTTGTATAAAATGTCTTTTTGTATTGTCTAAAATTGTATTTAAATACTCCTACTGTATTTTGTATTTTATTTTGATATATTTGATAAGCAGGTATCTGTAATTTGTAACAAGATACTTTTCACTGTTCATTTGTGCCCTTCTTCTTCGCGTCTTACTGTCGGTGAATCAGTTAAATTCTAAACAGTGATTATTGATTAATCATTAATATCCCTCGGCAAAACCAACATCTGGAATACAAAATAATTGTTATGTTAGGTGAAACATTTCTAATAGATTAGAGCCAATGTCAGGAAAAGAAATTAAGCAAGCAATAGATTTCCCAATGGGATTCCCCATAGAATTTGATTTAAAGGTGTTCACAGAAAATGGAGTAAAGTGCTTACAGGGACATCTGAGAGGAAGTCATCGCCACTGAGCATGACAGAGGCTAAAATTTCAGTTCTTCCACACACCAAAAACAAAACGAGCGAGGACCTTCTTAGGTGTGAATCAGACAGAACCAGGCCCGGGCTGGCCATAGGGAGAACCGGGAGTATTCCCGAAGCGCCGGCCTATGATTGGCCTGCGTCTCTCTCTCTCTCTCTCTCTCTCTCTCTCTCTCTCTCTCTCTCTCTCGCTCTCTCTTCTTTTTTTTAACAGGCTGCCTGTCAGCCGGCGTCGCGGCTATCTGACTTTTTTTCTAAGTCAGAGAGGCAGGCCAGGCCAATCAGAGGTCACTCAGGCCAGTAGCATGTGAGGAGGACAAGACGATTGGTTTGTTTCGATTAACACCCGCCCCAACAGTCCGTATCAACCACACAGACAGCGTCTGGAGGAAGGGGTGTGTGACGTGTGTCTGGTACCTGCTGCGATGTGTGTGTGTGTGTGTGTGTGTGTGTGTGTGTGTGTGTGTGTGTGTGTGTGTGTGTGTGTGTGTGTAGTGAGCGGACCGGGAGAGGAGACGAGGCTTCGACGATTAGATGATGGACCCCAACTCGGGTAAAAAAAGAGAAAAGGTGGTGACACTGGTTCTTGTCAGTATGAGGTCTAGGGACCCCCAAGGGTCCTTGAGGCTGTACACTTTTACAGTGTAAATATGTAGCCTACTAGGCCCTGGCCTTGGAATTAAAATAAGGATTGGGATTTAAAAATCACTGATTTACAAGCCACTTTTTTTTAATTTACTGTTTTTGAAATTATTTATTTGTGCAACAAATGGGATATAATCATTCCATTATTATGTATATGAATACAAGGGCAAATCAAGTGGGACATAGGCTACACTATCTTACTGTATGAACTATAGTGTATGGAAAAACACTGTAAGCTTATGTTTGCAATTCAAAGGTGGTGATGGTGATGACAGTCTATTTCATATTTTGCTTCAAAATATTTGGTGGGTCAATACCTCCACAGATGGGTCATGGCCTGAAAATGTCCATGTGACATTATGGAGAGTGTTGTAGTGACTATTATGCCTATATTGAAGTGCATATTTGTTTTGAATCAGCCAAAAACATACTATTGTGTGTGTGCGTGCGTGCGTGCGTGCCCATGCATGTAGGTGTGGTTACATGACTGACTCCTGGCCTGAAAAAGTCTCCCAGTCCAGCCCTGGACAGAACTGTGCATTTACTCTCCAGATTCTACCCAATGCTCAAATGTTTGTTCAGCTTTAATTTCTCTTTCTCTCTTGTCACAAACCTGTGCTTGTGCTCTGGGTGGGTTTATGCACTAAAACCACTGGGTTAGGATTAGAAAAACATCACGGTTTGGTTTAAAACGCCTGTTTTGGTCACCACCATCACGGATGGAGATGATCCGACTTCCTGTGAAAAATAGTCTGTTCTGATGGCATAAAAACAGCTGGAAACACCCCCAAGTATCCTTAGAGATATCCAGTGATGAGACATAAATTGTGTTTGCTCGTTTGGCAACTTTGTGGGCTGTGATAACAGCAACATCACTACCTCCATCTCCCGATGTGAAAGGTAAGCATATAATGTGAACTTGATTAGCCAGGCTTGGTTCATTTTACCACTGCTAACTTTATACCCTGCAGACTGGGCTTAGTGTAGCTCTCTGCTTTAAGAAATCAGAAGTAGCTTCCATGTTAATAACAAACCCACAGAATTATCATCAACACTGCAGTCCCCCAGGTTCTGAGGAGCATTCTGGAATCTTTCAGATCATTGTTTTTGGTTTTACAGCTCACAACTTACTTTGGTTCAGTTGGCAGTTACAGAAACACATACTTCTCTCTGGAGCTGATGGAGACCAAAACAGAGCTAAATGAGGCCTGCCTTACCACCCATCAGGTGAACCCAAACCTGACTCCAACCGTTGCTTTGTGCCTGCTTGATATATAAATAGGCAACAACTGGAGAACACAGTTACAATTTTATGAGGGGACATTCTCAATATTGTGTTTACAGCTAGTTTCACCTGCTCACTTGGCAGAAAAACAATGCTTATGTCAGGTTACTATTTGAATAAACAGGCCCTGTTGTTAATGCTTGAGCAATTTATTGCCCTATGAGGTCGTTGTGTAATGCACCATGTTCATGTTTGGATCTGTGTTTTTTTCTTTTTTGTTCACTTCAATTTATGTTTAATGTCTTCTTCTTGTCTTGCAGGTTTTACTGTTTCAATCTGACTGAAAAATAGAAACACTTAGTTCATTGATGTCAGTGTGATTTACATTCGAGGGTTTGATCTGACCGGAAGAGATGAAATAATGATGATGATGATGATGATGATGATATCGTGCTGATGGGGCGAACTGCGCTGCTGTTCTCATAGCTTCTCTGTGTGGGCGTTGTTAGAAACTCCTGAAGCGAAGAGGCGGTGGGGTTATTTACGCAGTATATTTCCCTCCCATTGGTCCTTCAATAGAAGCTGCTCTGATGCGCTGCCGTGACACAGCCAAGTCTCCGGCGATAAAAAGAAAAGCGAGGAGCCCGGGAAGAGAAACACAAGTGTTGGAGGGCGGTCAGCGAGTTTCCATTTGATGGTAGATGCGCCTCTGCGAGTCTTAACACGACTCGAAGTCTCTGTACAACTCCTGAGGTAGGCTACTGACTCGATACTTTATACTTTCTGAAACTTTAATTGAGATCACATTCATGTTTCTCTGCTTAGTATTAATTAACCAAAAAAAAAAAAAAAAAAAAAACAACGGAAGAAAGACTTGGTGCCAGTGCGCCATTACGCACTACGCACAGGTCTACGCGTTCAGTAAAACAGGCCGTTTTAATGAGTAAAAACTGTTTTAACAGACTTTAATAAAACTAAAACTCAAAAATGAGTAATAACTGTTAAAGCTATTTCATGAATTTGTAGTCTATGAATCCTCAAACCAGCTGGTCTAACTCATCCAGGCTCACCGACACTGCCTTCCTTCCTTCCTCTGTGTGTGTGTGTGTGTGTGTGTGTGTGTGTGTGCATGTGCGTGCGCGCGCGCGCGCGTTTGTCAGGTATCTGGTGAAGAATGGAGTGGTATGTCCTGGTACTGATGCTTAGCTTGCCTCCCTCCATCCACGCAGAATGCTCTTCACAGTGTCAGAAATGCGCACAGCAGATTCTTGGCTCCGACGTCGCCTTCAGCAGCCTGGTAAGATCCGGGGGCTCATTTAAGAAAGACGAATAGAAAAGAAATGCTGCTTCTTTTCTTGGTGTGTGTTAATATTCCAAAGCAGAAGTTTACATGTCAATAAGCCAGATTTATGTGATTAATATACTATGAATATATTTGAATTATTGTATTCCTGAAGTTTAAGATACCAAATGTGTACGTAGGAAATTTTAGTAAATGTTGTGCCCATATGAGGCTCAATAGTTTAGGCTTCACCTAGAATATGGGGTGCGTAAAAAACATATTTAGGTCGAGTCTTCACTCATCAACACTTTGGACGAGCACATTGTGTGATGTTAGCACAGATACTTCAGGAGGAATGTGCGGAGGAGTTCGAAATAAAAATGTTTAAAGCTGACTTCTGTACCACGCACCTGTGATGACAGTTCATGTGTGCGCACAGTCATTTCAGATGGCTTCACTCTCGTTTGTGTGTGTGTGTGTGTGTGTGTGTGTGTGTGTGTGTGTGTGTGTGTGTGTGTGTGCGTGTGTGTCGTGCAGTCGTGCGGTGCGGAGTGTGAGGGCCAGATGAAGAGCTGCGGCCAGGCTCCCGGGCTGGCAGACTTAAGCCAGGACGAGGCAGCGGAGGAGGACGAGAGCCAGCAGGTAGACCTGGTCAAACGCTACGGTGGCTTCATCAAAAGGATCGACAAGAACAAGAACAAAGTATTCATCTCTCCGTGGCACGACAATTATATCCTAAAGGCCGGAGCGCTGCCCAAGAAGTACGTGGACTTGTTGAAGAGGCTGGCGGAGAGAGGTGTAGACGAGCCGGGGGACGCAGACGATGCTCCGGATGCTCAGATGCTCCGTAGTTACGTCAAACGATACGGCGGCTTTTTACGCAAATTCGGCCCGAAGTCAAAGAGGAGTAGTTCCGCAGAGCAGGAGAGCCAGGAGCCGGAGGAGCTACAGAAACGCTACGGAGGCTTCATGAGGAGGATCAGACCGAAGTTGAACAACCTGAAGTGGGACAAGCGATACGGAGGCTTTCTGCGCCGCCACTTCAAAATATCTGTGCGCTCAGTGGAGGAGCCATATCACTCCTATGACGACTTGAGCTTATAGATGAATCCTGCTCAGAGAGGAAAAACTAGAAAGAACTTGTGCAGGTTAACTTGACATGCCTCCATTTATCCCCAAAGTATCATATGCCTGCATATCTTGCTTAATGCCTACTCGGGTGACGTCTGTGTAACAACTTTCATCTCTGTGTTCTTGGCATCAGTGTCTGTCATTCAATAAAGGATGCTTGTTTATAAAACTATGAATAAAAACACGTTCTTGTTTGTCAAACAAGTTCCAAAGAAGTCGTAGGCTACTTGTGCAAGTGATTTCAGCCTCAGCGTGTTCCGTACCACTCCGTTCAGAATTCTTCCAATTTTATATTTTCTTGGTCGTGGACAGACTCATATAGAGCTGAATTTGGATCAATGTGTTTGAGAAAACTTTGATTCTGCATAAACTAATAACACTGATAGCGAGGCACTTTAAACACATTTTCAACTTTAATTCTAAAATTGAGTCACATTGTAATTTTATCCCATGAGGCCAAGAGGTAGCAGAGGTATGAGCAAATGTAAAAAGAGAGATTTTAGTAAGGATGAGTAAAAAGCTATAGAACATATATTATAATCTGAACCCAATATTTATCAGAGCTGACAAATTGATTTCCAGATATTGACTGCCACACATCCAGAGCAAATAGTGAATTAAAAGAATCTCAGCTGGCAGTGATTACTGTTTCTGTTTCTGTCTTTAAACTTTTCATAATAACAGGCCTACCCAGCCAAGCCAAAATGATAGTCCACTTCAGTTGGTGTAAATCAATATAAATTGTTCTACTAATTCAAAACCAACCTAGTTAGTGCGCAAGGAACATCTAATAGGTATACAGTCTGTCTGAGATAAGACAATAACCCTGTAACGACAATAACGATAGCCCTGAGATAAGTGTGAAGCATATGACTGCTGCAGAATCAAATGAGTCAAAAGTCTGACCAATAAAAGTCACTGAACAATAATACTGTTGCGCCACCTTGTGGCCAATCACAGATACGCCAAGTAAAGTCAGTCAAGCAGTTCACTAAATAGAAAATAACCACCAAAGGCTTCATAACTGGTTCAGTGGCCCTCATTTATCAAACGAACGTACGGCCATTTCCACGCAAGCTTCAGCTTTTATTAATTTGGACGTGAGCGGAAGCTACGATCAGATCTCACGCCAGGTCTGAGCTCGTGTACGCAAATCTGAGTCTGTGGATTTGCGGTGCAGCACGGCAAAATCTGGCTGAGTCTGAAAATAATTATTAAACAAACCTCAGCTGTCATTAAACATGAGCAGTCACATTTTTTTGAACAGATCAAAACGGATTCTTAAAACGAATAAAACAAAATACAAACATTTTAATTTAAAAAATAAAATAAAAAAAGCCCACGTTTTTACTGATACCACTTTTTTGTAAAATAAAATATGATAACATGACAACTAGTTAACGGAATACCTAATAGCCCCGCTGGCAAACCTGCTACAGAGCAGGAACGCAGATTCAATAGTGCGCACA
>CAEMYA010000839.1:285363-300953 GCA_903131615.1 Diplodus sargus | reverse complement strand
ACTCTGCTGTATACCCCAGAGAAAGTGTGCCATATTATTTTGGCCTGTTCAGTTTTGCACAACATGGCATTAGTGAATGGAGCCTTTGATGTGCCGGCGATGCCGGGATGCTGATCTCCATCTCGGAAAAGTTTCTCTTCTTGCCAGTGTTTCTTCTCTCCATGTTTGACCTCAGTGGGCGAGGCCTCCGAACCAGGAATATTTAAGGGCGTAACATGTTAATGACGATCAAATTCAGCTGCAACATTTATCAAGACCCGATCATTCGTACGCTGGAATTGGTCAGATAGGAACGTTTCATAAATCACACGTGTGTCCTGTTGTAAGACCAATTCTGCGCTCAGATCTGCAGCCGTTTTCACGCATGATTGATAAATGAGGGCCACTGTGTTTCCTGCAGTTTGCTGCGAAGCTCCAGAAATGTTTTGTGGACCAACTAGGGTAGATAATGACAGATCATTTTAATTTTTGGGTGAGCTGTTCTTTTAATACCTCTATTTTCTTTTATTTTTGTTTATAGATAATACTTTGGTCACATGGTGCAGATTCATAAATCGTTTTCTGTTGAATCAAATTATACACAAACTGCACACCAGGGTTAGTAAACATTTGAGTTCTGGTGGGCACCTAAATGCGACAGACGCAAAGAATGCCAAACTGACCACTTACTTTAAGTTTATGTTATAAACTTATATAAATGGTTGTTTATGCCAATACATGCTCAATGGTCAATATGACTGAAGATAAGACACGTTGTCAGGGCCAAAACATTAGTCCTTTCTTCTCCCATTTTTCATATTAATGAATTTAGTGGGATGACACACTTCCATGATAACTGAGCAAACTGCATCTGATGAAGACGGTGGGCTGCAGTTGAAAGTTGAGGAGTTATCCAGCGTTTTAACACAAACCATCTTTTTCTACCCTAACCAAACAGTGACAGAAAAACTGAAATAGAACAGCAAAACCTGAACTGAGAGAAATAATAAGTGATCAGAATAATATCTTTCAAATGGAACACAAACCCCAGTCTACAGGGGGACTACTGAGTTCCCTGTACTTGCCACACCAGCTCAGTCCAGCTGCTGAATTTGTGGCTTTTTGCTCAGTTGCAGTATGGTCTTTAAGCAGCGATGGTTGAAGGGACAAAAAATAAATTCTTTACTGCCCAAGCAGCATTCTATCAAAAATCTCCTGATTTTTAAACATTAAAATCTATTTACTCTTGAATAGTGGGGGGCCACGATCCATGGGGGGCCCCATTTTGCGCAAGGGGACGCATTCTCTGCAAATGCGCAACGGATGTGCATCGCTGCAGTGAGGCGCGCGTAGAGCATCAAGTCAGCGCGAGGCAGGAGAGAGAAAAAAAAAGAGACGAGTAATCTGATACCGTATGTGTTGCCGCAATGACTGACAGCGGGCTGCATCTGACCAATCAGCGGTCAGATGCGTCGACAGGCAGTTGGATGCAGGTGGAGAGATGGCTTTCAAACGGCAAAATGAATTGGGAGCAAGCAAAAGAAACAAAAAGTCAAAACAAGAGGAGGCTCGTGCTTCACTTGAGTCCTTCAGGGACATGTTGTCCCGGGGGACTCCTGAGGCAGTTTTGGGGTACCGACGGGCCTGAAGGGCAGCAGCCGCAGCTGTGGCAGAGGCAAAGCAGCGGGTGTGGGAGGAGTTCGGCGAGGCCATGGAGAAGGACTTTCAGGCGGCGACAAAGCGCTTTTGGAAAACTGTCCGCCACCTCCGCAGGGGGAAACTTGGAACCATCCAAGGTGTGTACAGCAAGGATGGGACCTTGTTAACTTCGACTGAGGAGGTCATAGGGCGATGGAAGGAGTACTTTGGTGACCTCCTGAATCCCACTCAGCCCCCCTCTGTAATGGAGACAGAGCTGGAGGATGATGGGGTATCATCGCCGATTTCCCTGGGTGAAGTCACTGTGGTAGTCAAACAACTCCACAGTGGCAAAGCCCCAGGGATCGATGAGATACCACCAGAAATGCTGAAGGCTCTGGGTGTTGAGGGGCTGTCTTGGTTGACACGCCTCTTCAACATTGCGTGGGGGTCGGGGTCAGTGCCGAAGGAGTGGCAAACAGGTGTGGTGGTCCCTCTCTTTAAGAAGGGGGACCAGAGGGTGTGTGCCCATTACAGAGGTATCACACTACTCAGCCTGCCTGGAAAAGTCTACTCCAAGGTGCTGGAAAGGACGGTCCGGCCGATTGTGGAACCACAGATTGAAGACGAACAATGCAGATTCCGTCCTGGTCATGGAACAATGGACTAGCTCTTTACTCTGGCAGGGGTTTTGGAGGGGGCCTGGGAGTACAATCTTCCAGTCCACATGTGTTTTGTGGATCTGGACAAGGCGTACGATCGGGTCCCCCGGGATGTTCTGTGGGAGGTGCTGCAGGAGTATGGGGTGAGGGGGTCCCTTCTCAGGGCCATCCCATCCCTATATTCTCAAAGCGAGAGCTGCGTGCGTATACTCGGAAGTAAGTAGGACTTGTTCCAAATGGGTGTTGGCCTCCGCCAAGGCTGTGCCTTGGCCCCCATCCTGTTTGTGATATACATGGACAGAATTTCAAGGCGCAGTCGTGGTATGGAGAGGTTACAATTCGGTGACCTTAAGATCGCATCACTGCTTTTTGCAGATGATGTGGTCTTGATGGCATCATCAGCTGTAGATCTACAACGTACAGCTGAGTGTGAAGCAGCAGGGACGAGAATCAGCACCTCTAAATCTGAGGCCATGGCTCTCAGTAGGAAACCGGTGGATTGCCTACTCCAGGTGGGGAATGTGTCCTTGCCCCATGTGAAGGAGTTCAAGTACCTCTGGGTTTTGTTCACAAGTGAGGGGATGATGGGGCATGAGATTGACAAGAGAGTCGGAGCAGCGGGTGCGGTGTTGCATGCGCTTCACCGCACGGTTGTGACGAAAAGGGAGCTGAGCCGGAAGGCAAAGCTCTTGATCTACCGGTCAATCTTCGTCCCTACCCTCACCTTTGGTCATGAGCAGTGGGTCACGACCGAAAGAATGAGATCGCGGGTACAAGTGGCTGAAATGGGTTTTCTTCGCAGGGTGGCTGGGGTCTCCCTCAAAGATAGGGTAAGTAGGTCAGCCATCCAGGAGGGACTCGGAGTAGAGCCGCTGCTCCTTTGCATGGAAAGGAGCAAGTTGAGGTGGTTTGGGCATCTGATTAGGATGCCACCAGGGCGCCTTCCTAGGGAGGTGTTCCTGGCACGTCCAACTGGGAGGAGACCTAGGGGTAGACCCAGGACCAGGTGGAGGGATTATATCTCTTCTCTGGCCTGGGAGCGCCTGGGGATTCCCCAGTCAGAGCTAGCCGATGTGGCCGGGGAAAGGGAAGTCTGGGGCTCGCTACTGAAGCTGCTGCGCCTGCGACCCGATTTTGGATAAGCGGTTGACAATGGATGGATGGATGGATTAATCAGTACAGGGAAACGTTTAGCAAGATATTTATATTAAATCATTGTCCCTGCTCCTTTTAGCAGACTTAACAACAGATGAGTCAGCAGCAGCTCAGTCTGTCCATAACTGTCCCCCTCCCTGTCCTAGTGAAGAAGGTTGGCAACATTGTGTTCAATGACATGCCAGTTAGTATCATTGCAGGGAGTCTGTGGGGATTTCTCTGTCTCTCTTGCTCTTTTTACCATTAAAAAAAAGAAAATGAAATATTTATTAATGACAGAAATTCAAAAACAAATTATTTTCTCACATAATGATTAAAGAGGCAGAGTATAATTAAAATAAACATGTTGTTCGAACAGATAGGTCAAGTGCAACAGCAGCAACAGCCTGTCAGCCCCCTATAAAATAAAAATAGCCTATAATCCATATTTATTTCAGAATGATTTTCATGGATTAAAAACAGTTATGAAATAAAAAGTGCATATGCATGTCTATATATAATATATTTCAAATTCGGCTATCACTAAAATCAAATGTTTGGTCAGTAGTTTGGGACTCTCACCTTCCTGCTTTGCAGTAGGAACAGAGGAGAACATTTCTGGTGTATGCAGACTGTGTGACTCAATACAACTCTCATTACAATGACAGAAATGTTATTTTCTGGAAATCAGAAGATTAAATCGCAACAACATTATAGCCTCATATATGTATTTTTTCACCCCAGATCCAAAGCCGCCACCTGTGAGTGTACAGTTGTGGAGATAAATTAGACCTGCATGCAGGACTACAAGGGAGACAGTGAGCCATAACCAAGTAACTGTCATGTTGTTCTTTTCACAAATATGGGAATATAGTCAAAAATATCATTAGAGTGCATAGTTTTATATAAAACGGCATAACATTTTTTAGCCGGCCTATACAAGGGCCCAATTATTTTTTTTTTCATGGCGCCCAAAATCCCTAGTAGCGCCCCTGGATGCTCCCCATGGGCTTCCGTAGTTCATAGTGGGCTCCGCCCCCCACCCCGCATTGACTTTCCACAGAGAAACAAACACAACAATGTGGCAGAAAGAAAAAAGAACTCGTTCCTAAAAAGCCACTATCTCATCAGTAGTTCCGTTTTGTAGCGTCAGACGTCGAACAAACATTTATTTCAGCATCTCAAACGGACGCATCTTGTCCACTATGAGATGTACAAGACTGCGGCAGCCCACAAACACCCGCTTAAAAGCAGTCAACATTAGCAGAATGATCTAATCATTGTGCCCCGTATGACAAGAATGGGGCTCGGTGGACAGTTTTTATGGATGCAGTCACGTTCCCGTATATATAGTGGAAAAGCCGGAGGTTTATCCATATGCTGAAATCTTTCGACCCCAGGTTTGTGTTACGAAGTCGCAACGGGGCCTGGGGCCAGAGGAAGCAGACAGGCTCGTCTACCTGGCCAAAAATTTACTATCTACCAATATGTGACTTACTATGCAATATATGCAGATGTTTAATTGGTTGTGAATGCAGGAGGCATTCTCAATTTTCACACCTTTTCAAGCATATTCAAAGCTCATCTAGTCATTCATACTTCCACATAGAAACTCCATTCAAAATGTGAAACATTCACAAAGATTAGGACTTTCTCAATGTTCAAACATTGGTAACTTTTCAGCCACTTCCAGCTTTTTGCATTGGTGTGTATGGGGTGGAATGCTGACAGCTAGAGTGGAGGAGCCAACTGACAGAGAGGGGAGGAACTGCAAAAAATTCATAAAATTCAACTCGCCCTCTCTTCCACAATTTTCATTCCAGCAGAAAATAAAAACATCTGCTTGTAGGTACACTCATTCTGGTGTTACAGTGGATCTCTGGAGGCAATTGGACAAAAACGTTTGGCTCGGTGGGCATTTAACTGACAGGAGCACCGACCAACTGCCGCATTAAGTCCCATCAAACTGAGAGGAAAAATATCTGGAGGTGGGCAAACACATCCACTTTTCTAAACTGCTGTTACCATCACCGTGGCAACCGAGATCAACTGGGCCAACACAGAGAGAGACAGATTTATCAATGAGACAGTTTGATACACACACACACACAAACACACAAATACACACAAATGCAGTCAAATATGCATGTGTAAACATCCACACATATATACAGCATGCACTCACATAAACACAAACACACATAGTATAATTCCCAACATTTAAGCTATATTTAACTATTATTTTTTTCATTCATTCAAGCCAGGAACTCGGTTTAAATGTATTTAAATATTCCCAATCATCGATACATTGAGATTTATTGAATTTCTCAGTCCGATTCAGAGTCTTTAACCAATTCTCACTGTAACATCTCTTCAAACTCAACTATTACAAAGCTTCATTCTCTTCAGATGAGACTTCAAATGAATTCAGAACAATTCAGTTTGGCATTTTTTTTTCTAAAAATCCTACATTATTTCACAGTTTTTATATATTCTGGACATAATTCAAATTTTTCATGGCCAGCTATCTGCATTTGGCTTCAGCTGGTCAACAGGGAGCATTCACAAACCTGCAATCTGACATGTTAAATCTATGTTAAAAGCATTTTATCAAAAAGGGACACATTTTATTTCAAGTGAGTTTGAAGGTGCACTGTTTCAAATGGCAGGGCAATTTTTTTACAATAAAAGCATTAAAATAAAAGCAATGATTTTAATACTTTCTTTGTTATTTGTAGTTTGTTTTTGAGAAGGACAAAACATTTTTATTAAAACAGTAAATCGAGTTTGGTGTGAAAAAATCGTAGATTTAATTTTTAGGCCATATTGCCCAGCCCTACTATCTATCTATCTATCTATCGATCTATCTGATGGAATGTTTGGCTGATGCTGCAGCTGTCCCTTTTCCATCACTGCTTAGTCTGTAATGATGGTCCTGCAGCAGTAAACCTGTATTTACAATATGTAATGATGCACATTTTCATCTTGAAAACTGAGCATTTATTACCAAACTGAACAACTATCCTTATTCCAGCCGACATGGAATAAATCCCTACAGAAACAGTTCTATCAAATATATTACATACAAAAACATATTTACAGTGGAATCAGTACTGAAATCCACAGTCCTGACACCAATACAGATCTGCGTCTTGAATGTCGAAGGACATCTACGCACAAGGAAGTCTGCTGTGTTGTGTTAAATGACAAGTGAACACAATGGATGCAATGGCCTGTAAAAATGTAAATGTAGTTGAGTTGTCAGCCATCACAGGAAATGCACATTCAGTTCAGGCTCTAAAACGATGACATAAGGGCGATTACAAGCTGGGAGTCAGGGGAGAGAACAGCTGTCTTTCGTCTCTATGCTACTTGGCCGACTGTTCACCATCTTCCTCTTTAACCTGCCCTGGCTGACCTCCATCATCACTATCAGCCTGGCCTTCCTCTTGTGAATCGCCTGCATCAGTTGCCATGGTGTCCACCACACTGATGGTGCCGACCTGCTGTTGTAAAGCCGTGCCTTGTGTGGTGGCCAAGCTCTGCATAGTGGCCGGCAGTGTCACCAGCTGGAACTGAGGACTGACCACCTTAACGAAGGCGGTGGAGGCCGCCGAGCCACCGGTACCGGCTGCGCCCTCCTGACCCACTGCTGCAGACAGCACAGTTAGGTTAGAGGCGTCGGCTGCCAGCTCCGACCCTGACAGTGTGGAGGTCAGCAGGGTGTACCCACCCAGGTTGGTGCCGGCCTGGCTTCCTGCCATGGTCAGAACCTTGCTCAGCGGCAAGCTGGTCAGCTGGTTGAGGGGCAGAGTGATCTGGGTGGGAGCAGCGTTGACTGCAGCTGGGCCAGAAATGGCACGTGTCAAACGGGGGCGCTTGGGCGCAGGAGCTGCAGGGACTGGGGTGAGAGTCATCAGGACGTTGTTGAGGTGTTGGGATTTGCTCTTCAACTCTTTGGCTCGCTTCCTGTGCTCATCACACTGCTGCTCCAAGGCTGCAGAAGGAAACAATACCTCATTAATTTGTACAAACACACTATGACTTTTCTTAACCTCTTTATACAGAATGCAGGGTATAGTTTCAAGCCTCAAAAGGCATTGACTGTTGAGGATTTTTGGACTGACCGGCAAGGCTGCGAGTGTACTGCTCTCTGTAACGATCCATCTGGCTCTTATGACTGGCCAGAACCTTCTTCACGAGGTCCAACATCCCAAAGTTCTGTACAATATTGTTGAGCAAAACAGCATCTGAAAAACAAACAATTACTGTTGAACAGAACACACATGGCAGCTCCACTAATTCAACACATCACTGTTTTTCCAGTCGAGTACTACTGCATAGGTGAAACAAGTTGTATGAAGTTATATTAAGCCTATATTGTCTCCAGAGGAAGCTGTGTGTACTCTGACGAATTCTCTTACGTGATGTCACTTAAAAGAGTGAGTACTACTGTGTACGTGAAAAAAGTCATATGAACTGCAGAGAAAGCTGCATGTGATCTGATTAAAATGATCACAATAAAAGTTGTATTGTGGGTAATGTAGGCACCAGGTTTTGAAATGAAGAAGAATGCCTGGAACAACAAAAGAGGTATCTCTGGTACCGCTGATAATTTTTTCCATGTGTCTTTATACTGTCCATAATGACTCCACCAGTGTTATAAGAGAGCAATATTAAACCAGTGCACTGTGTCCCTTGGCCTAGTATGGCTGAGCGGCTCCTGTGCATGGAGCTAAGATAAATATTTTGTCGAGACAGACGGAACAAGATTACATCATTTGGTATACATCAAACCAAGCCATTACAAACTGTCACTCATATATATTACATATTTATTTAAATCAATTTTAGTTTATGTATCTATTTATTCTCTGCCGATGGTGATTCACACAGAGCGAAGCATCTCCGCCGTACTGCCGTGTAATTCACACAGAAAGCCGGCGCTGCGGCTCCTAAAGAGGCGTGACGGTACACGTCATGTTGATGTCGGTGTTTCCCGGTGTCCCCCCGTCAATCTAAAACCGTGGACAGTTTATAATCATATGGATGCTGTTATAATGTGTAGTGGTTGAGATCCTGACCCACCAAACATCCTGGAAAGTGACAGTTACGTATTTCACGCTAAATTACATAATCAACCACAGTGTGGAAAACTCACAAGATACTTTATCCAAGTCTCACTACACAGGCACAGCGTACAAACGTGCGCTTGTTATGTAGTGAAGAAGACATGGTGGGGGGAGGACATGACAGTAGCGGCCTTCAAGGCATTTTTTCCGCCTTCAAAGTGAACCAAATCTGAAGTCTGGGTGTATTTTGGTTATTATAAGAATGCCTAGGGACAGCTGGTCGAGGATGGCAGCCCTGTCTGCAGGAACTGCGAGAAGAAAGTAGTTGCGAGGGACGGCAACACATCTAATTTACCCGACCATTACCCTCAAGTGTTCAGCGAATGCAAGGTAAGTTAACTTTAAGCTCGGGTGCACGATATATGAGTACGTCGAGCTTTCTGTCTAATTTGCTGTCTAATTTGCGTCTACCTGTGGCTCAGCAGACATTTGACCAATCAGATTGACCGAGTCCATTGACAACAGACAAGCAAGCAGACATTAGCCCTTTTTACACAGTGTCTCTGCATTATCTCCGGAGCGGTGGTTAGCCAATTCTCTGCCGAGGGTGATTCACACAGAGCAAAGCATCTCCGCCTTACGCCGTGTAATTCACACAGAAAGCCAGCGCTGCGGCTCCTAAAGAGGTGTGACGGTACACGTCATGTTGATGACGTCAGTGTTTCCCCGTGTTCCCCCTGTCAATCTAAACCCACGGACAGTTTACAATCATATGGATGCTGTGATAATGTGTTATGATTGAGATCCTGACTCACCAAACATCCTGGAAAGTGACGGAGTTACGTTTTTCGCGCTAAATTACATAATTACATAATCGCCATCAGTAAACAGGACGCTGTCTGACTCCCTCAATCGCGGGGACGGAGGCCGTTTTCTGAGGGAAAGTTCCCTGAAGTCTCGGTCAGGAGGGCTGATGGTCGCGGTGATTTATTTTCATCACAAACACTCGGTGAGCTAAAGTTGTTTGCCTGTGACAGACGTTGTTTTTCGGGCAGAAATGTCGGTAGGATGGGCGGGAGGACAGACAGGAGGACGAACGCTTCTCCATGTCTATCTGCAGTATTTTTTTCCTCATATAAGTTGCCAAAGACAGTTACAGTTACTACGTTGCTTTTGTTTGGTCATGTAACATTGCTTTGTGGGATACTTCTCTGTATTTATTTGAGTGAAGGAACTGTGCAGTTATCAGACTAGTCAGACCGACACCCCCCTGCTCCGCGCCTCCGGCTTATTCATTCACACTGGGGCAGTTCACCAATAATACGGCCCTGATACTACCTCCGGAGGCGGATCGGTGCTGGAGCGAAATTTCACCCCTCTCCGCATCTGAAACCTTAACACAGAGGAGGGTGCGGAGAATTGGCACAGGATCCCCGCATGCAAACGGCAGTGTGAATGGGGCTACTGTCTGTGGGGTTCTAACCTTTGACCTGTAGTGGTGGGTCACACACTCTCTCCTGCAGCCCCTTCAGTACCTCCTGCAGCTCCTTCTGAAAGTCTTCCACCACCTCCTCCAGCAGCCCTGCCTCCTTCAACGCACGCCAGAATGCCACAGAGTCCTCTGTACACACACGCAATATACACACACATACATCATAAAGAGTGCAAGGCTCCACTCAATATCTTTCTCTCACATGGTGGTAAATGTGCTCACCTCCGATTGCTGTGACCCACTCTGAAGTTTCCTCTGCCACTTCTGACAAAGAGGCTACTGCTCCATTCACTACGACACAAACATGAAACAACTATCACTAAACCGCATCACTAGACTATGTTTGTGTTGTAGTGACTCTGACAGTTTATCTTATGTATTCATTCTGAGTCACAGTGCAGACTTTGATGGTAGTACAGAAGATCCAAACAATATCTAATTTCCTCTCGTGTCGCTCTATCTTTGTTTCCACTGCTCTTCAAACATAGCTGAATTAATCCATGCTAACATGTTGTTATCAGGCTAACAGAGCAGAGTGTTGAAGCCACACAGAAGCTGATTCAGTCAACAATGTTACGTCAACACTTAGCAGTTTGTTTCCACAGAGCATATAAAACACTTATGCCTTTGAGTATAAGCACATATGTCGTTCAATGTTAAACGTGAAGAAAAATGTATCATTTGTTAAGATAATATTTTCACCGTCACAATGCTAATTTCTGTTAGCACGTTAAAAGTCATTCCCATTAGGTCTTAGCACTGAGCTAACAGACCAAGCACTAGTTACATGAACTACAAATGTCAGAATTCCATATCTAATAGAAGTGCATGAGTGGTCACTTTGATTGCTAGATTAAAAACTCTATAATCTATTTTGATAAATACCCAATATAGAGAGTAATGCACTTATTGTGTAGGGATATCTTTTAACAAGTCAATAAACTTATATCCTCCTCACAAACACACCCACCGGCACTCCCCAGTCTCCCTTACTGTATGTCCTTCAAAAAGGCAGTGCTGGACTGTGCAGCAGAGCAGAGCAGACCTGCATCAGCTGAGAACAGATCTGGCTGATTCCCTAATTACAACGGTTTCAGTAACGCTTCCTCAGATCAGCACTGAGATCAAAATGAGCCCTAAACTAGTGCAATGGCCTAGACTGTGGAACTTACAGTCAGCTGATGAGTGGGTGGCAGGCACCAGTTCAGCAGACTGGTCACTGCTGATGGACACTTTGGTTCCCACCAGGTCGATCTTAGTGCTGCGGCAGGTATTGGAGCAAACCTTTGTGTGCTGGTAAAAGTCCAATTCACCTGAGTCCATGATCTTCCTGTGAAATAACAAATGACTGATGCTTTTACACAACATGATAATACACCACTTGTGTTTACTGACCACAGTGTCTGATGGAACAGTGCTCTCTTGAGGCAGATTCCTTAAAGGGATAGTTCGGGTTTTTTGAAGTAGGGTCATATAAAGTACATATCTATAGTCGATCTGTTCCCTACCGTAATCACCGAAAGCGAAATTAACCACCTAAAACAAGGCTCACCTACAAAAATCTATATCAGTTCAAGTGTACGTTGTATAGGTAAAATTCACACCGCTTCATATCGCCATCAGACCACGCTTTCTTTTGGCACTACATTTTCTCAACTCAGAACCCCCGTATCCCTACACACTAGCGTAACTGGGCAAAAGCTGATCTGTGAACGGCGGAATACAGTGCGGGGCTCAGCCGCTGGACGAGAGGTTTACTTTCGATAAAAACGAAACTTACCTCTCCGTATCCCTCCGCATTAGTGCTCATGCATAGAGATATGGGGGTTCTGCGGTTGAGAAAATGCAGTGCCAAAAGAAAGCGTGGTCTGACGGCAATGTAAAGCGGTGTGAATTTTCCTTTACAACGTACACTTGACCTGTTATAGATTTTTTTAGGTGAGCCTTGTTTTAGGTGGTTTATTTCACTTTTTCTCAGGACCCCGTTCACTGCAGTACAAAGCTGAGCGTCTGGCTGGAGCGGCTCTCTACTTCTCCAAACTGAGGCTGTGCTGATCGGTGATTACGGTAGGGAACATATCGACTATAGATATGTACTTTATATGACCCCACTTCAAAAAACCCGAACTATCCCTTTAATAGCACATCAACTACTGGAAGGAACAAAGACAATGGAATCGCATTTGTTTAAGGAACTGCAGAGGTACGGAAATAGAAAATATTTCATGTGTACAACCTCTACCACAATCTCCGCCCTGTTTCTACAACCATTAGTCTTTAACCATTAGGAACATGATGCAGAATGACGCTAGACTTTCTTTCCAATTAAATCCAATCCAGTTGCAGAAATGTAATCAGCCTAAATCACACTGTGGTGGTGAATGAGAGGATGATACATCCGGATGACCCACAAAGATTAAGATGGCTATTTACATGGGAAGAGTTGAAATTAGCTAGTTATGTCTTGTCATCATACAATGCATTTGAAATTTGTGATATCATGTGAGTTGTTTTTCTTTTTCTCTATTTCTCTGCAAGAAATTGGTGATACAGAATTCTTTAACTTAATTTAGCATATGTATTTATTTATTTTTGCTGATATTTGAAAACCAGATGACATACACTATATTGCCAAAAGTATTCACTTACCCATCCAAATAATTGAAATCAGGTGTTCCCATCACTTCCTTGGCCACAGGTGTATAAAAGCAAGCACCTAGGCATGCAGACTGTTTCTACAAACATTTATGAAAGAATGGGTCGCTCTCAGGAGCTCAGCGAATTCCAGCGTGGTACTGTGATAGGATGCCACCTGTGCAACAAGTCCAGTCATGAAATTTCCTCACTCCTAAATATTCCACAGTCAACTGTCAGTGGTATTTTAACAAAGTGGAAGCGATTGGGAACGACAGCAACTCAGCCACGAAGTGACGGAGCAGGGTCAGCGGGTGCTGAGGCGCAGCACTCAGAGGTCCCCAACTTTATGCAAAGTCAATCGCTACAGACCTCCAACTTCATGTGGCCTTCAGATTAGCTCAGAACAGTGCGGAGAGCGCTTCATGGAATGGGTTTCCATGGCCGAGCAGCTGCATCCAAGCCATACATCAGCAAGTGCAATGCAAAGCGTTGGATGCAGTGCACGCCGCCACTGGAATATAGCGCAGTGGAGACGCGCTCTCTGGAGTGATGAATCGCACTTCTCCATCTGGCAATCTGATGGACAAGTCTGGGTTTGGCGGTTGCCAGGAGAACAGCACTTGTCTGACTGCATTGTGTGGAGGGGGGGTTATTGTTTGGGGTTGTTTTTCAGGAGCTGAGCTTGGCCCCTGAATGCTGAATGCCAAAAGATGTTGGACAATTCTATGCTCTCAACTTTGTGGGAACAGTTTGGGGATGGCCCCTTCCTGTTCCAACATGACTGTGCACCAGTGCACATGACTGTGCACCAGTGCACAAAAGAGGTCCGTAAAGACACAAATGAGAGAGTTTGGTGTGGATGAACTTGACTGGCCTGCACAGAGTCCTGACCTCAACCCGATAGAACACTTTTGGGATAAATTAGAACGGAGACTGAGAGCCAGGCCTTCCCATCCAACATCAGTGTGTGACCTCACAAATGCGCTTCTGGAAGAATGGTCAAATATTCCCATAAACACTCCTAATCCTTGTGGAAAGCCTTCCCAGAAGAGTTGAAGCTGTTATAGCTGCAAAGGGTGGACCAACGTCATATTAAACCCTATGGATTAAGATTGGATGATACTTATGTTCATATGCGTGTCATGGCAGGTGAGTGAATACTTTTGGCAATATATTGTATGTTCAGTTTTGCGATGGTCTCTTGTAGTCCCATGTGGGATGTGCCAAATGTAGGCATGACACAGAAATAAAAAATAACTAACTAACTACACACAAGGAGTGTCCTGAAAATGGGCGGTAAACTGGATTTTCTTAAAGATGTTTGTTTTTTTATGACACAAACAATGAAATGAACTTAGATTTTGTCAATAAAATGGAGGTTGGGGGGTTTGTATCCAATTAAACCAAGTAATAAATCACTGTGTGTTTGCAGAGTCCAGACCTGAGCATTGTGCCATTGAGGCGGATGGCTCTCTTCCAGTCCTTCAGGGTGGATTTCCCTGCTAAACACACAAACTCCTTCGGGCTGATAAGCTGCTCGTTGAACTGATCAGAGAGGAAGCAATAAACCATAAGGAGCTGCTGATGGTCCACATCAATATCACATTAAAGGATAGGTTTGCCCAAAAAGAAAAAGTGAAGTCTGTATCATCTACTCTCCCTCATGTCGATAAAAGTTGCATGAAGTTTGGTAGTCCACAGAACGTTTCTGGAGCTTCACAGCAAAACAGCATTCTCCTAAACACCTGAAGTGGCAAAGAACATATTTTAAAATGTATAAAAAATAAATACAAAAAATTATGATAATTACAGCTGGTCAAGCACTTTCCACGTCTAAAGAAGCACTGAAAACCCAAATTAATTTGAAAAGATTTTTTATTTTTTGCTTTGTGTGTCGATTTTGGCTTTAAAAAGGGAGTAAATAAGGATTCAGATAGATTTTTTTGGTTTCCAAAGACTTGAATTATGTCTCACAAACTGTATGGAGTCATCTTGTTTTGGGTTGTTTATTTTTTACATTTTAAAACAAGTCTACTTCAGTTGTTCAGGAGAATGCTGCAACGCTCCAGAAATGTATTTTGGACTATGAAACGTCAGACAACTTTCCATCAGCTTGGGGGTGAGTAGATAATGATTAGATTTTCATTTTTGGGTGAACTATCCCTCACATTTATGATTATTATTTCATCATAAATGTGATTTTACACAGCCTCTAATAATTCAAAATGACAGTGTGTACCTGGACACATTTAACATTGATCCCGGGACAAACAAATTTCTTCCAGACAAGCGTGGCCTTGGCATCTCCACAGGTGATTGGGTAGAAGATGTCAGCTTCCACATCGACCTCTTCTGTCAACTTCACTGCAGAGATGGAGACGGAAACACCTTCATACCTCGATTTTCAACTCTTTCATCTGATCATACAAACCAAAACGGGAAAAAATGCATTCTAATGAAATGTTGATCAACTGTTACTGAACCATCCAATTAACACAAATTGTGATAAAGTGGTGCAGGTCACATTACCGATGACTGATTCATCCTTTGACATTGAATCTGTTCTGCTGGCCTCAGCTTCAACTTCCTCTGGTGCTACTGTGAGTATGTCCTCACTGGAAACCATTTGAGAAAGCACACTGTTTTTAAGTTTAACTTCAGCAAACTGAACAATAAGGTAATCTCATCAAAAGTGTGTGAATACATTACCCTGGCTGAGCAGTCAGCTCTGCAGTCATTAGCACTGCTTTATCCTCATCGACCACAGAGGGAAGGTCTTCGGCTGCTGGGTCTGGGATGGTGACGATCACAACCTCACTCATTTCCTGCATGCTGTTGACCTCAGATGAAGCCATCGGGACAAATAGAGCTTCAGGACTGCACAGAGATAAACTTGATGTTACTGATATTCTACATATACACATACATATATATATATATATATATATATATATATATACATATATATATATATAT
>CAEMYA010000839.1:247762-276951 GCA_903131615.1 Diplodus sargus | reverse complement strand
AGCGACCATAATTTCACTTTCTGACCTACTGCGTTTATTTGGTGATGGGGAGAAGAGTTTATTAAGGGTTCACTCGAACATGAAATTTGCGGGTTCGGTAAACATTTACCTGGTAACAGCGTCCCTTGTTTAGACGCCGCGGTGATCACTTGCTCTGAGCGTCACATATCGCCGCGGAGGAGATTGCATTGGAATCAATTGAGATCCCCCTGCGTCGTAATAAGGCGCTGAAGGGCAGCTTGGGCGTGCACAACGCTAAACGGCCCTGACCAAACGTCAGTGTTGAATATTCACTCTTTCCAAAAAAGCCGCCACTGGAGTAGGCGTAAACAAGTGACGTGACGTGAAGCACGAAGTTGGGCGTGACGTACAAAATATTCGTCGGAAGAATATTTAGCCCCGTGATACCAGTATCAGACAGACAGTCGTAATTGCTATGCAGCTCCCCGCTCAAGGCCGGCGGGTTACAGCATAATCATGAATGGCCATTGCCTCGTCATGGGTGTTTCCCCTCTGCCGTGGTATTAAATGTGGCGACACTTGATAGATTTACTTAATTATAGACACTAGTGCATTGCCCGTAGGAAATATGTATTCCTATAGAAAAGTGGGAGGTTAAGTAGCTTTTTCATGGATGGCCAAATGAGGCTGTGTTTGAAGGTGGGACATCAGGGATATTTAGGTTTGTTGTGAAATCCGATATTCCAGGCCATAATTGGCCCGTTTTTGACTATTTTTGATTTTGCCATTATATTGTCATTATTAGTGTCATTATTTTCAGCACAACCTCACATGTGTGACTGTACAGTTATTTTTTTATGTTGACATACTGTATTAACCAGTGTTGGACCGTAACGGAGTAAATTTACTTGAGTACTGTACTTAAGTACTTATCCAGAGGATTTGTACTTTACTTGAGTATTAGATTTCTTAGGTACTTATTACTCTTACTTGAATACATTTCCAAGACAAATATTTTTACTTTTACTTGAGTTCATTTCTAGGAAGGCTGAAAAGTACTCGTTACTTTCAGGTCTGCTCTTTATTTATTTATTTATTTTCTAAGATACTATTGGACACAAGCTATGTTTGTCAAAGAAGGAAACCTATCACAGTGCACGATCTCCACTGGGATCTACGTAAAAGCGGAAATACGTCATCCCTCCCCATAAGGATTCCACCAAAGTAGCCACGCTCTCGACTGCGTTTAAAAGAATTACATTGCAGCTCAGTTGAGACCGTTAGTATGTTGGTGCAATCCAGATTATAATGCTAGATGGAAGGAGTTAGAGGGGGCCATAACAGCAGAGTTCCCAATTCAAGCGGCAATAGGGGATAAGGGTTTGATGAATAAGTTAACTGATCTGGGAAACCCCTGGATTGGTTTACAACTTAAGCTGTGGAATAGGGTAATAACAAAAAAGAATTTGAAAGAGGCGATAAAAGTACTGAGATGGTGTGCATTTGATCCAGATTTCATGCCTAAAAATTTGGATGCAAGATTCAAGGCCTGGAAAACTCATGGATTAACAGCATATTGTACTTTTGTGTGTAAGGGGTCAGTGAACAGTTTTCAAAACCTAAAGAGACAATTTGGTCTAAATAATGATGACTTCTTTAGATTATTACAGGTTCGTCACCATGTTGAACAAATAAGGAAAGAGATTAAACAAGAGCAATGGGATAACATTCTACTAAAAGTATTTATGGATGCATATGTTTCAGGTCCAGGCCAAAAAACCATCTCACGACTATCTAGTTTTCAGCGAAGAAGATTGGGAATATTTATGTGAGATACAATGGAAAACTTCAAATTCAACTCTATGGAGAGAGTTTTGTTGGAAAACCCTTATTAGATGATTTTTTTATCACTCCAGCTCAAAAAAGACACTATTCCAATTCATCTATATGTTGGAGAGAATGTGGATGCCTCGAGGCAAATCATTTTCACATATTTTGAAAGGAGGTCTACAACATTTTGCAAAAAGTATTTCAGACAGACATCACTTTTGAGTTTGTATCATTATATTTAGGAGTTTTACCATCAGAAAATGTCTCCTCTAACGACAAATACTTATTTCAGATTCTAAGCGCCGCTTCTAGAAAAGCTATAACAAGGAAATGGCTTAAACTAGAAAAACCTACAGTGGACGAGTGGTTTGACATCATTTATAACATTTTTAAGATGGAAAGAATTACTTTTGCAATAAGACTAAAACGGGCTGTTTTTGAAAAGATGGGAAAGATGGATTAGATATGTCATTTTGGTTCGTCCATCGTTTGTCTAGTACCAGGTCTTTTGTCCATTTCCTTTTTTCATCTGTGTTTTTCCTTTTCAACTCTTATGCATCATTATTTTTAATTTTTTTTTCTCTAGTATAGCAGATGTGCACCCCAGCATTCTTGTCCTAAGCCGAAGGAGTTAAGTTCTCAATTTTTGTATTTTATTAATTTCATCTTAATTTTCATCTGTATTGTCAGTAGAATCGTGGATGTATTACTGTGCAATTCAGTTGTAATTTTACAGATGAATGGATGAGATTGGTGAATTGACATGTGAATGAACATGTGAACCATGAAAATCACAATAAAAACAGAATTGAAAACAAAAAAAATTTTTTGAGAAGGATCTTTGGGTGCTTGCGACAGTTACAGCAGTTACGACGTTTTTTTAATTCACTGTGGATATGGCACTGGCCATTTACCTGTCCAGGTAGGCAAATCATTATGGAGCTAGAACAGTCTCAGTATTATTCACAAATAAATGCAGAGGGATTTGTATCTGCAAAACTGGATCCGTATCTGTGCCTCAAATTTGCAACTTATACAGTATATCATCATTTCTTCATCAACTTAGTATTTTTCAGTGGAAATACATTTGTGAATTTCCATCTATATGTGTGGATACTTTTGAGATTCTTCTACTGTGCTGTTATTCACACAAAATCCACAAATGCAGGGCGCAGGTGAAAATGTTACTTGACTCGTGTCTCGTAAAACACAATTCACAAATAAATGCAGAGCGGTTTATATCTGTAAATCTAATCCGTATCTGAGACAAAGGGATTTGTATCTGTAAATTTGAATCCGTGTCTCAGCCAAAGGATTTCTATCTGTAAATTTGAATCTGTGTCTCAGCCAAATATATTTGTGAATCTCCATCTTTTGCTGTGGATCTTTTTGGGAATGTTTTTCCGCGCCGTTTTGTGTCACACAATTCACAGCTCGTGTTTGTCTTCCAGTAGATGGCGCTAATGCAACATTGATAGACGCTGTTATACTAAACAGAAGAAGAAGACCAAACCAAGTGCTGCCTCTGGTTGCCTGCTTGATGAAGGGGCAGCAGCAGCATGGCTACCTAACAAGCTGCTTCCATGCTGCTATATTCACACTATTAATTATGAAAAGTCACTCAGAGCCATAACTACGGTCAAGCCAGCCGTGGTTTGTGTTTGCTTGGTCAAATCAGCTGCACGTTGTTTTCTAGCGCGCAAATCTTCTAACATTTACGATTATCGTAGTGAAACCACTCTGAAGAGCTGCTGGGAGTGACTGTGGGGCAGACTGCAGTCTCACAGTCAGACCCATGAAACATACGAGACTTTTACAGTCATTATTCCAGGTAATAAACTGAAGGTATCACGAAGGTATGCTTCGATATTTCAAAGTAAAGGAGTAATCTTGTCCTCTGTTAAGGATTTTGACACAGGATTACTCGACCAGTACACAGCAAATATACTTCATACTATGCATGCAAGTAGTAATAATAATAATAATAATAATAATAATACATTTTATTAGTTTGATGGCGCCTTTCAAGTCACCCAAGGTCACCTTACATAGGATAAAAACATAAAATCACAGAATAACATCACAGAATATTACAAACAAACATTGACATAAAAAGAAAAAAGAAAAGAAAAGAAAAAGTGTAGTGCACAGTGACCAGTCAGAGTGAGTATGCCAGTTTGAACAGATGGGTTTTGAGTTTGGATTTGAATGTTGTGATGGAGTCTGACTGTCTTATGTTTGGGGGGAGAGAGTTCCAGAGTCTGGGTGCCGAGCAGCTGAAGGCTCGGGCACCCATGGTACTGAGGCGTGGTGTGGGGATGGTTAGCAGTCCAGCAGAGGTTGAGCAGAGGGTGCGAGAGGGGCTGTATTCGTGGAGTAGGGGTGATGTGGTCCGATGATTTGGTGCGGGTGATAACCCGGGCGGCTGAGTTCTGGATGATGTGCAGTCTGTTGATGAGTTTGGTGGGGCGTCTGGTAAGGAGGGCATTGCAGTAGTCGAAGCGGGAAGTGACAAATGAATGAACCAGGATTTCGGTGCTGGACTGGGACAGTGATGGGCGGAGTCTGGAGATATTACGGAGGTGGAAGAAGGCAGTCCGGGAGATGTTTTTGATGAGAGGGTGCTGTCCAGAATGACGCCGAGGCTCTTGACTTCGGGGGAGAAGGGAACAGGGAATCCGTCGATGATGATGGGTGGGGCTGGGTTGTGTTGTGATTTAGTGAGGGTGGATTTGGAGCCGATGAGCAGGGCCTCAGTTTTATTGCCATTGAGCTTCAGGAAGTTCCTGCTCATCCAGCTTCGGATGTCTTCCAGGCAGGTGATGAGGGAGGTGGGAGGTATGGCGGCGGTGGGTTTGGAGGAGATGTACCCCTGTGTGTCGTCGGCATAGCAGGGAAAGTGGATCCCATGATGACGGAGGATTGTGCCCAGGGGGAGGAGGTAGATGGCGAAGAGGAGTGGACCCAAGACTGACCCCTGTGGGACACCCAGTGAAACACCCGAACACCCAGACTTGTGGTCCCTTATTTAGACAAAGTGTTGGCGGTCAGTGAGGTACGACGTTAACCAGCAGAGTGCAACACCAGTGATCCCAATGCCAGCCAGGCGGTCCAGGAGGAGTGTGTGGGAGACGGTGTCAAATGCTGTGCTGAGTTCGAGGAGGATGAGAACTGTAAGTAGTCCGGAGTCAGCTGCACAGAGGAGGTCATTGCTGATTTTGACAAGGGCTGTTTCATACTGTGTTTTGGATGGAAACCGGATGGAAGGGTTCATGGAGGTTGTTTGTGTCGAGGTGGGACTGTGGCTGTGCGGCAACCACCCTTTCAAGTGTTTTGGAGATTAAGGGGAGGTTGGAGAAGGGCCGGTAAAGGTTAAGGTCAGTTGGGTCAGCACCAGGTTTTTTCAGGATGGGTGTGATAGCAGCCAGTTTGAGAGTGGGGGGGCACAGTGCCAGTGGTGAGGGAGGAGTTAATTATGTTGGTGATCATGGGAGAAATGGATGGCAGACAGGCTTTGATGAGGGAGGTGGGAAGAGGATCAAGCTGACAGGTGGTGGTTTTGGTTTTGCGGATGATGTCAGAGATGGTGTGTTCTGATACTGGGGTGAAGTCAGAGAGGGAGTTGATGAGAGGTTGGCCGGTGGTGATCATCCAGGCTGGATCGATTGAGAAAGTGCAGGATGAGACCAGTTGTTGGTGAATGGTATTGATTTTAGAGCTGAAGAATTCCAGGAAGGCAGTGCACTGATCGGTGGATATGTCTGGTGGGAGGGTTTTAGGAGTCTGAATTAGGTGGCTGACCGTTGCAAAGAGGAGTCTGTTGTTGCCTGTACCAGTGTTGATGAGGTTGTAGTAGTAAGAAGATTTGGCAGTAATGAGGGCGTTCTTGTAGTGATGCAGTTGGTCCGAGTACAGTTGACTGTGTACGGTGGGTCCGGTTTTTTTGTACAGTCGCTCCAGTCGATGGCCTGTGGCTTTGAGCTGGCGTAGGTCGGGGTAAACCAGGGAGCAGTGTGATTAAATGAGACTGAGCGGGTTTTCAGAGGAGCCAGGGTCTTGAGGGAAGAGGAGAGACAGTTATTGTAATGAGTTACCAGGTCAGCAGAGGAGGATGCTGGGGGAGGGCTGGGGTAGGAGCTGATCAGGGTGGAGAGATCTGTGGTGTTGATATGTTTGATGTTTCTGAAGGAAATGGTCCGTTGTTCTTTGACTTTGTGAAGTTGGGTGTGAATTTCAAAAAGTACAGCTTTGTGGTCAGAGATGGGGAAATCCGTGATGTCAAGGTTGGTGGGAGTGATGTCAGTGCAGCAGATTAAGTCCAGTATGTGGCCTTTGTTATGGGTTGGGAGGTTCACATGTTGTGTGATACCGAGACAGTCTAGGAGTGATGTGAAGTAATTGGCAAAGATACTGGACGGGTTGTCAATGTTGGTGTTGAAATCGCCGAGGAGGATAATAGTGGGGGACATGACACATACAGATGTTAGTAGTGATGAGAATTCATTGAGGAAAACAGCGGAGGGTTTTGGTGGCCTGTAGATGGTAACAATGATGGTGGGTTTTGGGCCTGTGAGTTTTGCAGCTAAACATTCAAATGAGGAGTGATGGGGGACAGTGACAGGAGTGACTCTGATGTTATCACAGTGAAGGAGAGCGAGACCGCCCCCCCTCCCTGTAGCACGGGGTTTACTAATAAAAACCCGGTGGAGCAGCCTCATTTAGCTGGGAAAAGTAGTTTGGCTGTTGCCAGGTCTCAGTGAGGCATAAAAATGTCCAGCTTACGGTCAGCAATGAAGTCAGCGATCAGGAGAGCCTTGTTACTGAGGGATCTGATGTTCAGCAGACAGAGTTTCAGACAGGTGAGTGGTGTGTATGTGGCTGCTTTGAGCAGAGGGGACTGTACATTGTACACGTAGTCTAGGAAGTACTAAGTCCAGCAGTATATGAATCTTGAACTACTTATGGAAACTTGTTTTTTTTTCTCATGTCATCCTTTACTTTGAAATACTGAAGCATACCTTCGTGATACCTTCAGTTTATTACAGGGAATATTGACTGTGAAAGTCTCGTATGTTTCATGTGTCTGACTGTGAGACTGCAGTCATTGTGTTTTACAAGACACGAGTCAAGTGACATTTTAAGAGTCACCTGCACCCTGCATTTGTGGATGTTATGTGAAAAACAGCACAGTAGAAGAATCTCAAAAGTATCCACACAAATAGGCGGAAATTCCCAAATGTATTTCCACTGAAAAATACTAAGTTGATAAACAAATGATGATATACAAATTGCCAATTTGAGGCACAGATACGGATCCAGTTTTGCAAATACAAATCCCTCTGCTTTTATTTGTGAATAATATTGAGACTGTTCTAGCTCCATAAATCCTTTGTTGGTACTTATGCTTGAGTAAAACTGGTGTCAGGCTCGGGCTGCCTCAGTCTGAGGTTTTTGATTTAACACAACAAAATTTAGGAATGTTTATCATAGAAGAAATCCACAAGTTTACTTAAGGTAGCAGTGCGTTTCATTTGGTCGCCTGTTGCTATGCTATGCAGCAGTGGTGCTTGTTTAATAGTGTGGCAACCACCACAGAGGCATAACTCCTGCTAGTATGGCTGCAGGATCATTTTTGTTTATTCAACGCAAGTGATTATTCGCCCACAACAGCCAGATTACTTTACTGTACATTAGCCGTAAGCTAGTGTCTGGGTGTTTGAATTCATGTCAATGTCTCGTTGAACTGAGCACTCACCAGAGACTCTAGTTCTCTTTTCTTTCACCCGTCTGCTCTCTGTAATATTACGTTCATGAAGTGAAGCACCTGTCCAGCTCCAGTCAGCAGACAACATTACAGAACACACCCACCCAATAGTGGAGAGGTCATCACTGTAGATTGCTACTGTAGATTGCTGCTGCAGTCAGGCTGATTAATGGCAATGAAGATAAGTCCACTTTAAAATCAAAAAGGGTTTAAAAGTAATCTCTGAGCTCTCCTCCCTCCCTTTCATCCAAAGGAATGTAGAATCTGATGTGACTCTGGGTGTTTATTCCTCCAGACATTCTGGCTCTTCACCCGAGCTGGCCAGCCCTGAGCACCTGAGCAGCAGATTGCAATTTGTGCAGATCTTCACAGTTCCCTGCAGACAATTCTTATCTTTTTCTCTCCTGCTAGATTCAGGACAAAATGTCCTCAGAGGCAGATGATCTTAAAAATAGTAAAAAGACACCATGAAATTTTCCAGGGATATTCTTTGTAATCAGTTGGGTCTTCCATATCATACTGGACTGTCCAACAATCAGCTGAATTTGCATCATAATAAACAAAATGTGATTTGCAGCATTGTTTATCTTTCAGAAATACAGCGTGATGCCAAAATTCTGTGACCCTCCTCTGATGTGGATGGAAAGAGCTGCGACATGTAAGTTTGGCACACAGTGTTTGATCACTATTAGCCTATACTGAGCTGACCATGCCGCTACACTACAGGTCTTTTTGGGGTGAAGCGGTATGGCGTCCATCTTAATGGTTACACTGTCAGTAGCAGTGGGGAGGTCAGCGTGTGGCTGGCACGACGCTCCCCTACTAAGCAGACATACCCTGGACTGCTGGACAATGTGGTGAGTGTAAGCTAAAACTGACACTGTCTGCCTTAGTAGATTCAGCAAACATTTATAATAGATCAACATTTAAATGCAAAGTTCATAAAATTCTGAGCTGTGCAATCAAAAAAGGCTTGTGTTTTGTACCTTGGAAGGCAGCAGGGGGTCTGGCTGCAGGGCTCAGCATCAAACAAACTCTGGTCAAAGAATGTCAGGAGGAAGCTTGTATCCCAGCAGCCACTGCTGAGAAGGCTTGTCCTGTTACCACAGTAAGGTGAGCTAAACACCACCACATATAAAAACACCCCAATCGTTTGGAGATAAAGAGACAATGTGTAAAATATGGCCAGAATTTTAGATCAGAACATTCAAAAATCAAACTACCATTATCAGCTGAAAATGAAGAACCAACAGTGTTAACACTATGTGCAGCCCATCTGTCGGTGATCCAGGTATTTCATAGGAATGAACGTGGCTCCACCTCCAACACTTTTTGCAGTAATAAAGACATCCTTAAATTGGCTGCATCCCATTCCTTACTTATTTACACGCCACCACCGGATGTTGATAATGCATCATCATTTTTGCTTAGCGGAATATAGCATGCTCACCCAGGTCTTAAGTTTAGATCAAAGCTGAGCCGAGGGGGGAAAAAAACCTGTGCCTACTGCAGGGTTATTAACCTGGCTGTAAATGCCGAGTTTACACATTGCCATTGCCCCATCTTAGGGAGTTTAAGTGGGATTTTTGACCAGTGGAAAAGTAGTAATAAAGACAGCTTTGTATTGTGTTGCAGAAATGTCTACTGAAGTCAGCATGCTAATCAGCTAGCCCCAGCCCATTCTATACCAACATAATAAGGAAAATAATCGCACAAAATGTCAGGAAATTAGATCTCTTTTGCAGAGTAGGATGTGAATGTATTCTGCCTCTACACATTGTTTTCACCTGCTGATGATACCCGACTGTCTCTCTCCTCTGCCACTTCATGCCTCTGCTGTCCCCACCTGTTGTGTCTTCTCGTCCTGAGTCATAATCCTGGTCAGAGCTGCTGTAAATCACCTCTATACTAATTCCTCTTCTTCAAACTGACATCTGTCAGTCTGGGAGGCCGTGTTCAGTCCCCTTCTGGTTTCCACCCGTGTTCAGACATCTGAACTAATCGGGCCAATGGCTCCATAGCTAAATGAGCTAATTAGCTAGCTGTTGCCAGTTAAAGTCAAGGATAGCGAGCAAAGAGCTGTAGTTGTCAGTTACTCTGGAGATATGCTGCCTATATGTTTAAAGACATATGGCGCTTCCCTGGGGCCCTGAAAAGGGGGGGATAAGGGGAAGGATTCTAGGGGCCCATCATTGACAGCGGCCCAGAAAGGCCCCTAATAAAATTATAATACTGACAAAAATAATATGACACTAATTTGTTAGTTTATAATCATAAATATGCATCACTTAATGCACTGATAATAACACTGAGTTTATTTTGGAAACATTTCTCAAGCCCCCCCCCTTACGTAAAATGGTTCGCTCCTCCCATCAATTAACTGAACCGAACCATTTTACGTAAGGGGGGGGCCTTACGTAAAATGGTTCGGTCCTCCCATCAATTAACTGAACTGCTGCGCGGTGCCGTTTATCAGTCAGTAAGGAGACGGAGAGAAGGCAAAATGCCCCAGAGGTCAGGTAACCAAAAAAGGAAAGACAAAAAGATTAGGCAGGAGAGAGAAGCAATGATGTCACCCAGTTTTTCCAAAAACAAGGTGGGTTTGGTTCATGTGGTGGAAAGTTCTGGAACACATTAGTCTGTTGTGTATCTTAACCTTGTGGTTTTTAAGCTAGCTCACCTTTCTCCCCATATTAGCTCATATTTTGGAACAAAACTCTGGACCTGTCAAAAATGATGCATGTTTGAACAGACACGTCAAGTGCAGCAGCAGCAGCCGCCGCCGCAGCTGTCTGTGAGCCCCGTGAGCCCCAGTACCCCCACCTACCCCTGAACCAGCCCCAGTACCCCCACCTACCCCTGAACCAGCCCCAGTACCCCCACCTACCCCTGAACTAGCCCCAGTAGGCCTACCCACAACTGAGGAAGGAGGTGAGCAGCTCTGTGTTGAATTAATCTATTATGGAAAAAAAGATAAATTGAAATGAATTAATAAAGATCATTCTGAAATAAAAACACATAGTCTGTATTTATTTCAGAATGATTTAAATGGTTTAAAAAGCATATAGCCTATAACTTTATTTTGTTTTGTTGAAATTTAGCGATCACTGAACGGAACTATAAACTCACTGAAATACCATGTTTGGTCAGTAGTTTGGGACTCTCACCCCTTGCTTGGCAGTAGGAAAAGAGGAGAAATTTTCGGGTGACTGCAGACTAAGTGACTGCTCTCAATCCAATCAGAGAAACGTTAACAATATTAAATCGCAACGACCACAGAGCCTCATTTACGTATTTTTTTCCACCTCAACTCTAATTCCACCACGTACAGTTTTGGAGATAAAATATTATTATTATTATTATTTTTAATGGATTTTTTTTTACAAAATATAAACGTATATAACAAACTTAATAAAAAGTTGCAGACTTGCAGACAATGAATCTAAACTCCATTGTATTCTGAGTATTCAGTGCTTCCCCGACCAAGTAACTGTCATGTTGTTCTTTTCACACATATAGGAAATTATAGTCAAAAATATCATTAAAATGCATAGTTTTATGTAAACAGCATAACAAATGTTCGCCGGCCTTACGGCCGGCTATACAGGGGCCCAGTAATATTTCTTTTCATGGGGCCCAAAATTGCTGGCAGGGCCCCTGGCGCTTCATTTCAGATTGTGGCCATATTTTACAAATGACACCTTTTTAAAGGAGACATCTGGTGATTTATTGTCAATGAATCTGATTGTGAAAAGTATTCGGTGGGCATCTAATGCTTGAAATACATATTTTATTCCCCTGTACCATATGTACAGAGGTTCCATTGTTCACAAATCACTGTGCCACATCGTTGCAGTAAGCGAAATGTCCCTTCATCATCACCATGAACACACACACACACACACACACACACACACACACACACCTTCCTGCCCTAAATACTCACTAGAGCACCAAATGCGGATTAATCTGCCACTCAAAATAGTTTCCAACGAATGCATGATTTCCTCTTGTTTGATTAAAAACTACAACTACCGGGCTGTTTTAATGAATTAGGCCTTTTATGAAATAAAAATAGTTGAGTGTTGTTTTTATGCCTCTGTGCTAGCCACGGCCAGGGGCATTATTTTTTCAGATTGTTTGTATGTACATCCATCCATCCCATTCTTGTTAAATGTAAAGAATTTGCTCAAATTTGCCCCAAACGTTCACTTGGACCCAAGGATGAACTGATTAGAATTTGGTGGGCAAAGGTCAAGGTCACTCACAAAACACATTTTTGGCCATAACTCAAGACTTCTTACACTAATTATGTGGCAGCACAGGAGTCACATTTAACTTTTAGCATTGAGAGATTAACGTTCTCTCAATGCTAAAAGTAGAGCTGAGTGACAAGACGGCGGTGGATTTGTTGTCAAAACAAAGGCTTTATTATATTTTTGACACAAGGTTGCATGCCAGAGGAGGGGGGACTGGAAGTGGACCAGGGGCCAGCAGTTTGAGACCACTGATATAAACTGTGTAAAGTTTTTAAAATTACTCTGAAAATGAAACACAACGCACGAAATGGGTGAACATTAAAAGAGACACTGGGACTGGTGATCTGTTGAAAAGCATCAGTCTTTATCTGAAGCGAATCGAGAAACAGATTGGAATCTGCCATACAGGCTCACTGGTGAACCATTTTCATGGGCAGTGACCCTCTGTTCTGCAGGAATCTCGTACTATGATGGACATAAATATTAAAAAGACAAAAGTCTCCTGATTCCATAACTTACTAAAGCAGTGTATTTTTCAGCTACACCTATGAGGACGAAGAAGGGGTCTATGCAGAAACTCAGTTTGTCTTTGATTTGGAACTGCCTCTGGATTTCAAGCCCAATATAGGGGATAAAGAGGTGCAAGATTTCTACCTCCTGCCCATCGATAAGGTTAGTATTACTGAAATAACAGTGTTCGGAGGGGGGAAATTAAGATAACAAAAAGCAAGATTAAGATTTGATGAAAATATGAGAGAGAGGATGTGATGGCTCTGTCTTGGTTTTAGGTGAAAGACCTGTTGGCCACTGAAGACTTCAAACCCAACTGTGCCATGGTGGTCTTGGACTTCCTCATTAGACATTCATTTATTGAGCCAGACTCAGGTTTGCGGCCATCGACATAATTTCCATCCCATCAGTCGACCAATTTACATCTCTTTTTTAAGCAAAGTCCCATATGCTCTTTTTTTCAGAGCCATGTTATCAGGAATTTGTGGCAGGACTGCATCAGACATTAGAATGAAGCTGAGGACTGTGCCCGCTGTCAGGCCAAGACACCACCTACTGGATGTTGCATTGTTTCTTAGTACTGTATCGTATACAACTTGAAGATGTTTCACCTCTCATCCAAGAGGCTTCTTCTGTTCTGACTAACTGGAGGGGAGTTGCAGGCTTTAAAACTGTGGGAATGTCCTTACGGAGTCATTAAGGACACACATGAGCTTGGAGTTGACCCAACGAGCCTCCATGTGGCTTGCTATTGCTAGGTGAGCCCAGGTGTGAATGGTTGTTAAGCTGTCTGGGGAGCCTCTTGGATGAGATGTGGAACATCTTTAAGAAACTGACACTAGTCCAGTTGTCATGATACAGACCTTAGATTTAACCAAGACCTGAATGACTGAGAACCTTCACCCTGTTGCACTGTTGTTTACATGTATCCCAGCAAATTTTAGTCTTGCAGAAGCCAAACAACTCAGCGTTTTCTCAGCATTTGCTATGTGAGAACATCCAACACAATAGAAGAATGGATTGAGGCTTGGGATTGAAGGCTACAACAGTCAAGGATCTGAGTGGACTGAGCGGACTGGATCTGGGACTTACTTTTAATGAGGTGATTGACAGCTACAAGCTACTAGATGTTCAAAATTTCCCTCGAGATGAATAAAGTGTCTATCTATCTATCTATCTATCTATCTATCTATCTGTGCTGCATTATGGAAGGGGAAACCGCAAGGCAAATGCCATCCATATTAGTTGATGTGAGATCGACCGATCACAGGTTAGTTTAAAAAAATGAAATTTTTAGAACCTGCTTAAAGGGGCTCTGTGGAACTTCTGTTTTGTGGTGGAAGCTGTTTTTTAACTCATGTACACTGACCCCATTTCTAAACTAACATTAGCTGCGGTTGCTTTCTGTTAGCAGAGCCAGGAGAGGCACTGAGACGAAGCACTTAAGAATGTATATAAAGTCACACCCTTTGTACTGTCATGGAAAATCCAACCCGAGTCCTTCAGAAAGAAATCCACTCAGCCCAGTAGCACTTCTAAGAACAATTTTATAAATGAGACCCAAGGTAAAGAGTTCCCAAAATCAAGAATAAGCTTCGAAGCTTCAGTCTTAATTAATTCAGGATGACTACATCTTTTTTTCAATCCAAGTAACCTTGTCAGGCACTGTTCATTACATGGAATCATTAAACTTGTTTCAGGGTGCCGATTTTCCATTGTGAAATATTAAATCTTTTTTATTACAGCTGACAACGCAAACTACAAATTTAACAAGAAAAATACATGTTTTTTTCCCCTTTTGTTTTAACGGTAACCACCAATTGTACACAGTAAAGTGTGTTTACAGATCTTGGGGAGTACTACTGCACATGTGAAAAAGGTAATCTGAAGCCTTTTGTGGCTCCAGCTGAAGCTGCAAGTAAACTGAAATTCTTCCAGTGATGTCACACAATAGCTAAATTGCACGGTGGGTGCCGCGTTTCCAAAAGTAAGATGAATGCATGAAATAAAAAATGATATATGTGGTACCTACATTCCCCACAATGAAATGCAGTCATTGCATGACATCACCCGAGGCCATTTATCAGATAACATCCAGCTTCCTCTGAAACCACAAAATACATGATACTACTTTTTCACATATGCAGTAGTGCTCCCCATCACTTTTAATGTGTAAAACTGGTGAAGGGGCAAACCAAAGATTTTACTTTTCATAGTATGCCATTGAGAATCCAACTGAAAACAGTTATGTCTAGCTGAGCTGTGTCGAGTCTGTGAAAATGGTTTGAAACAACACATTTACAACAGAAACTGTGTTTTTGGGGCTTCATACATTGTCTCAATTTATTAAAGTTATTCATTACAGCTACATGACAGCTATTAGCCAATTGCTGCACAATCAACTGAAAATATTTAGCATTTTACAGTGTGACTAATTGACTATCTTTGGAAACTTTGGGAGCTCTATTACAATATAGAAGTGAACTATTTGAAATACAGGAAGTTTGTGACGACTAATCCACCTGCGAGTAGCAGACAAAGGCATCTTTTATACAAGTAACTGAAATGGTGTTGTGACAAGAGTTTGGTCATTAGTTACAGTTACAATGTATTTCCTGTAGAATACATTTAAAAAAGACTGGAGAAAAATGAAAATATATTTGTGTACAAAAGAATATTCCTCTTACAAATAACCAATACTTGCATTTCATAAGCTGACAATTTTTTTTGTCCAAGTGTGCACTACACTGACCTTTTGTTTTAAACTGTGTGAAAATAATACAATGTAAGCCAGTAGAATATCACATAAAGCTACAATAACATACAACAGAATATAAAGCAGAAAAAAAACAGTTGTGGCATCATAAGTGGAGAAAAAAACACACTTCCAATAAACATCCCGATGTATAGGTACAAGTCAATTTTCAAATAAAAGCTGGTGTTTAAGAAATGTGTCTCTCAGCCAAACGACAAATAATAGCTGGGTTTAAAACAGGGGACAAATTATACTGTTATATCTTACACACTAAAATTAGATGTATATTTCAACAGCACTTATTCTATCAACAGAGTCATTTCATACTCCCTACACTGACTTCTCGAACAGAATTTCATTTTCGGTAACACTTCACATTAAGTCCTTCTTACTCAGACTCCGTCTTAATAATAGCATAATAAACATGTTCTTAGATGTTCATGCATAATAAAGGATCTGTTAACCTTAAATTTCCTTTCAAAAGTTAACTGACAACAAGTGTACAGTTCACAGTTAGTAAAGTTAGTTTTATTAATCTTAAAAAGCTTAACAATGACATAAGTATTTTTTTGTAAGTGCTTAGAAACGTCCTAATATCTGACAATAAACATGTTTAAATTAATGCCTTTGTTAATGTTAATAAGCATCTTATAAGAACCCATCTGGCCTTATTACCAATGCTTACTACAAGGAACTTAAAGTGTTAGCTTGTTTTCATTCTATAATTATTTCCATCTGCTTCCTAATGACACTCAACACTGCCTGCAAGTTTTTATTTTTTTTGAAAAACAAAACAAAAAACTGAGCTGCTGGGAGGTAACTTGAACGTGAAACTCTCACCAAAATGCAACCTAGGCTTTTTTTGTGAATGTATATGAGTCAAACCTTCATGTAAAAGCATAATTACAACCAATGAGGCACTTTGAAGATTGACAGTATTTTCGTTTTCAGCTCAAACTCATTTTTAGTGGGAGTGCATGGGGCACTTTTACGCTAACATCAAAATCGGTACTTTTAAAACACTGAGAAGGCTCGACACAACATGAAACTTTGCTTGTAGTATCACCAGGGTCTCTACACATGAACAGGAGCATTGAGAATATTGTTTGTGTACACAGAGTGTACTTAAAACAGAGTTTTTGAACAACTCACCTTAGCAGTAGCTTGTTCCGCTCCCAGTCGTCATGGCAGCCCAGACGTACACGGGGATCGACATGTCTCGGTAAAGTGTATGTGGTTCAGTTGAGCTATGTGCAGAGACCCTGGTGATACTGTGATCAAAGTTTTATGTTGTGTCGAGCCTTCTTACCCCAAATTTCCACTGGATACATCTCCGCTGCATTGTGTCTCCGCCACACCAGCGGAGCTGATACGTTTCACTATAGTCAATGTGTCAATCCCCACCAGGTCCACTGCGCTGCGTATCTGCTCTGTCCCAGCTCCAGCAGTCCGGAGCCCTCCGGCACAGATACGCAGCACTTCTATTTCTGGAGGATGCCGGAGCAGGACGCAGCAATTCGGCTGAATTTAGCACGGAGCAGACAGGAAGTCAAGCGCCAAAATAACAAACATCCGGTTACTTTTCAAAATAAAACACTCCTTGTTGACACCAGCACACAAATCTCAAAAAAGAGAAAACACAAGCTCTTCTGCAAATCCTCGGTCGGGAAAACTGTGTATTGTTGTTTTTAATAACACAGACCTATAACTGCGGTTGCGAGTGATTATGTGATTATCGCAGGAACTCCTCATCCTCGTGACGCCAGCTGTCTATCGTACTGCGCTGTGGCGTACTCAAACTGCAACCGAAGGGATTGGCGGACAGCGGAGCAAAACCGGATCGGAGCCGCAACGCAGCGGACCGTATCCAGTGGAAATTGGGGGTTAGTGTTTTAAAAATAGCGATTTCAATGCCAGCGTAAAAGTGCCCCATGCACTCCCATGCTTTTACATGAAGGTTTGACACATATACATTCACAAAAAAAGCCTTGGTTGCATTTTGGCAAGAGTTTCACTTCAAGTTAAATTTATACAGAAAGACTGTATTCCTCTCCGGGTTCTTAACAACAAAAAAATTAAAAATTGAGGTGAAATAATTTGTAATTTAAAATAGCTTCTCCTTTTTAACATAAATACTGACACAACATGACTGTTTATGTATGATGGAGATGGTGCAGTAGAAAGTCACATTACACATCAAGACAGTTAACATGAAGGAAGTGTTGATTTTGCAAAATGGCAAATGAGAACAGGAGCAGATCAGAAAACATGTAGGCTTCTAACTAAAATAAACAACTTTAGGAAATCAGAAATTAAAATCATGTCTCTCTAATGTAACTGTTTCACACAAAGGTCTGGTCCTCCCTATAGCTGAGGTAAGTTAAGGCCCGTATCTCAACTAGTCAACCTCTCAATACCAACTGTATACATTGTGTTTGACAGTCCAAATCAGTTCAGTCACTTCCAGTTGTCTTACTGTTACATTCATTGACACTCTTTTCATAAAACACTCATATAATTTGGTCTCATTACCATCATATATTTATAATATAATGCCAACAAATCAAACTCCTATCCATTTAAATGAATGAAATATGTCACAAATGTTAGTTCATGAAACAAAAACCCATGTCCATTTAGTAAGGTTGGTCTACTGTGTGTTTCCGCAGGGAAATAAAGGAGAAAGATAAAACTCAGACTTATAGGACTCGACTGGAGGACAAGCACAGTCACACTCCAAGCCTTGGGTGTCTTCCAACAGTTAGTTGGTGCAGGCACACATTTGTGGGTGCACTGAGCCCAAAAAGCTTCAGTTAAGGACAGCTGAGACCATTGCACTTATCTCAGAGAACTGGAGCTCTACATCCATGTACTTGTGTTGTTCCTTTCTCTTCACATCTTCTATTTTAAGGTCAAATGAATCCTAAACACATGATTACCATATTTTTTTCTTGTATTTGAAAGCTTAAGTATGAAGGTATTATTGGTGCAAATGGTTTGAGCACCTGTAACAGTGGAATTTGTAGTTGTATACAGTAATGATTGTGTATGTGTGTCAGTAAATTTGAGGTTACATACTCTGAGTTGTGTACTTGTAGATTGTTTTTTTCTCTCCACAAATACAACACAACACTTACACAATCACAAATTCTTAATTACAGGTGCCCAAATCCTGCTTTACAAGTCACAGACTAAAAAACTGACACGCTCACATTTTTGCTCCTATTGTTGTAGTATATTTGGTGCAAAACATATTTGTGTACCTGTATTAAACAATGTGAAGCTGTGCAATAAATGTTCAATATATGTAAAATAATTTCTCACAAAATATTTGTGTTGTTTGAAAACACAAATTGAGAAGTACAACTGCTCGATCTTCCCCACGAGTCACAGAATCTGTTTCCTTCAACTATAAATCACAAATCCACTGAGATATATGGCAATAGCTCAGTCGGTAGAGACTTGGCGACAGAGGGTGGCCGGTTCAAGTCCAGACTACAATATGGAAAGTGGACTGGTAGCGCTCGACACTGCCCCTAGCTTGGTGTGGGTGTGTGTGTGTGTGTGTGTGTGTGTGTGTGTGTGTGTGTGTGTGTGTGTGTGTGTGTGTGTGTGTGTGTGTGTGTGTGTGTGCGTGCGCGTGCGCGTGCGCGTGCGCGCGATGTGAGCTAATGATGGGTTGTCTGGTTCTGTAAACTGAATGCATGCAGCACACCTAAGACGAGATTTGAGATCGTCTAATCCCACAGCCAATCAGAGGAGAGGGGCTTTTGTTTACATGCAGTCACTCCATGTTTATTTGTGTGGTTTTTACAGCACCTCAAATATGGTAAACTATGCAATCTGGAGGCATAAATCGATTATTTGGGCATTTCTCCACACTGGTGCAGTAAAGATACTTGATATTAAGTGTTTTTTATTCATCATGGGCGCATGGAACACTTTACTGTAACAGTTTATTTCAAATGTAGCTTCGAATTATAGCTTACTGTTCTTAATACCTTTGTTTTGAAAACCGCATATTTACTTCCGGTTTTCACTTGAACCGGCCACCCTCCAGTCCCTGAGCCAAGTCTCTAACGGCTGAGCTATTGCCACATATGTCAGTGGATTCGTGCTTTGTAGTTGAAGGAAACAGAATCTGTGATTCGTGGGGTAGATTCGAGCAGTTGTACTTATCGATTTGTGTTTGTGTTTTAAAAGAACACAAATATTTTCGTGAGAAATTATTTTACATACATTGAACATTTATTGCAAGTTCACATTCAGATTTGCACATATTCAAATTGTTTGATACAGGTACACAAATATGTTTTGCACCAAATATACTACAACAATAGGAGCAAAAATGAGAGTGCGATTTGTGCACCTGTTATTAAGAATTTGTGAATGTGTAAGTGTTGTGTTGTATTTGTGGAGAGAGAAAAAAATCTACAAGTACACAACTCAGAGTATGTGACCTCAAATTTACTGATACAAATACACAATCACTGTACTAAACTACAAATTCCACTGTTACAGGTGCTCAAACCTTTTGCACCAATAATACCTTCATACTAAAGGCTATAACCTTGGACTTTAGTGTATACTCCCTTTTTCCTTTGTGTGACCTTTGTATCCCATTTGGCCTGGTTTGACTTTTCTCCCTCATCCCTGTAACTCCCCATTCAAATGTACCCGTCTTAGTAACAAAGCAGACATAGGAGGGATGTTTTTTTTCTTGGTTTGGATTTCTTTCCCCTCGCTCCCAATCCTGAGCTGGCAATCTAAAGCAGAAGGCAGCCACCCTTCTTCCCTCGTCTCTTGGCCTGTAGAGCCGCCCTGGTGGCCATTTCAAACACCTCCCTCACACCATCCTTAGTCTTGGCCGAGCACTCCAAGTAACCAAAGGCATTGATCCGGTTAGCCATATCCTTTGCCTCGTCTGACTTCACTGGTTCCTGTTGAAATAAAACAGAGAAAAATTAAAGACAACACATTTTTCAATTAATGTAGGTGTAATACTTTAAGACTTTCCTGGAGCCCAGTAAAGCCATTTAAAAATATGTTATGCCATCACAATGCAACATCTACATGATGAAACTATGCTGACCATATTCAGTGGGCCGTATAACAAAAAAAGATGGAAGGGTCATTGGGCCATTGAATCTTGCTGGACTGTGATCGGACTGTGTTGACAGCTGTGTTAAAGTGAAACTCTAAAAGCAACCAAGGCTTTATTTACTTTTAAGATTTACTTACTTTTAAGATTTACCGTAGTTTCATTTTGGGTCAAGCTAATTTTTTTTATTTTTAAAACAATAACAAGGCTCGACACAACATGAAACTTCGCTCGTTGTATCACCAGGGTCTCTACACACAAACAAGAGCATTAAGAACATTGTTTGTGTACACAGAGTTTACTAAAAAGAAGGTTTTTGAACGACAGGAGAATAATGGTGGACCACTCCTCAAGCCTGCCTGTTAGGTCGCACTTGGGGATCGACACTTTTTGTCTGCCTGACTGCGGCGCACCGGAGATGCAGCTACTAACTTGAGTTGTCCAAAAACTTTCTTTTTAGTAAACTCTGTGTGCACACACAATGTTCTCAATGCTCGTGTTCATGTGTAGAGACCCTGGTGATACTACGAGCAAAGTTTCATGTTGTGTCGAGCCTTCAAAATATAAAAATAGCGATTTTGATGCTAGCGTAAAAGTGCCCCGCACCCCATTGAAAATTAGCTTGCCCAAAAACGAAACTACAGTAAATCTTAAAAGTGCCTCTTTTGCCGTAATCATGCTTTTACACGATGGTTTGACTCATATTCAATCGCAAATAAAGCCTCGGTTGCTTTTTGGCGAGAGTTTCACTTTAAAGTCAATGGGAGATGCATGGAGAAACCCTAACCTTGCAACACTTGAGAGAGTAGGTTAAAGACTGATTTGTTTGTCAACATGTTGTTTGTCCCTTTGATTTTGTTTGTGAAGGCTTCTGTTCGCAGTGAAATTACAGTCCCATCAGAGATATTGGTTGTACCAGCCCCGGTTGGTCACAATATTATCAGCCCTCTCAGTCATTTGGGGGGAAAAAAGCAGTTGTTACCTTACTCTCGGACGCCTGTTCTTTCTTTTTCAGGAGGCACTTTTTCATCAGCATATATGTTGGATTTTAGTGTGTTTTTCCAAGCATCCCCCATTATAGCTGCCAACATAGTCTGGCAACAAAGCAAGATTCAGTGACTTTGCTTCTTTCGCATGTAACCAGGAAGTAAGCCTGGAATCTAGAAAATATTTCTGGTGTATGCACTGGGCAAGCAACTCTCATCAGACTGAATGGGCACTATCTTTGCAATCAGTGGCTAGTTCTTCTTATAAATCTATCATTTCTACAGGCCTCTACACTAGTGACCGACCCATTATCGGCCACCGATATATCGGGGCCCAATAGAACGGCCTAATTTCTATTGGGGGTTCTATCGTATCGGTGAAATGTTGCGCCGATAGAAAAAAAAAGTGTGTCAATGACAAAAGCATGCGCTGGTGTGCTGATTTATTTTGTCCAGTGGGGCGCACTGAGCTCAGCCAGAGACTTGGCTCAGCTCACATTTCAGTGAAGTCCCTTCCCCACTCTACACTACGAAACCTCCCGACCACCACACCACACCAAACAGCGGACAACCAGCGGACTTTTCCCCCTTTTCCACCAGCCACAATTGCTGTGTAATTCTGGACTGGATTGTCCTGTGTTCATTTCTCCATGTTTGTGAGACAACGCGGAACGCTCCCCACTAATTGATTGAAAACATTATTACAAGTTTGCACAAAAGCACCGAAGGGTACAGTTTAATACAAATACAATGCTAAAAGGATTGAACCAAGAAAGCACTAGTCTCCCTGACACGACGCGGGATCACTTTTATTTTATCGTCGTCATTTTGGCTTGGTTTGATTGTGTGTGTCCACAGCTGGGTTGGTTTATGGAGGAGACGAATGAACGATATGTTTTTTGGCATGCATTGCTGACCTGGGCATTGTTTCTCAGTAAATCAGAAAAGCCTTTCCTATCATTCCCTTTTTCTGTGGTTGAAGGAGATCGCATCCACGCTCCGCTCCTTCCATGTCCCCTTTTAGTTACCTAAACCAACCCGGGTGTGTGGACACAACCACCGCATCAACTCGCCACCCGCATCTATTTAAACTCCATCACTTTGTTTTGTTCTTTTGCCCTGATGAAGACCTCCAGGCCATGTCTGTTCGATAACACAATAAATAAGTAACGTCAGGCATATTTAACATAAAGGCTACGAGCGTGCCGCATCACTTCCTCATCAACGCTGGTGTCTCTTTTTTGTGGCCGCTGCCAGCGCCACACGGGCTTTGCCTTTCAGCAATCAAGCGCTGTTTTCGTCTTTGTTAAAAACAATAACAGCAGCAGCTGTAGGCAGCTGAGATCGCTGTTTCGTCTGTTTTGCATGCAAATATGAATTAACACAGTGAAATGAATGGTTCTCTGTTTACAAATTTAAAAATGCATAGGTTAAATAATATAAATGTTTTCTTTTCTTTATTACACAGATGGCTGAAAAAAGGAGCAAAGTATGTTAAATGTTAAAAGTCTTGAATAAAGACATTGGTTCAAGGAAGCATCTGTCTGTACTACTGTCACTGTGACTGTACTATTGCATCATCATATCGGTGCAAAATCTATGCACAATCCAAGGCCTGTTTGCATTCCAGCTCAAAAACTCACTATATCGGTTGCATATCGGCTATCGGTGATTGCACCTCCTTTAATATCGACAATCGTTATCGGGCCAAAAAATCCCTATCGGTCGGAAACTACTCTACACATGTATATGTAAAACAGGCCTCAAAAGTCTTTTTGGATTAGCTCAATACAGTGGTTGCCAACTTTTTTCTTTCATTGACCCCTTATGCAGTTTGAGAACAACTGAAGCAACTAATCCAAATAGTGAATACAATAATTTCAGAAAGTTTGTGTAAAACAAGCAATTTTGTCCCTTAGCTTAGCTAGAAACCAGAAGATCACCTTCTAGCCATAATAATTAGACTAATTACATCAATCACAAACCAAAGGTGCCGTTCAGGTACAGCAATGGCCCATGTTTAACCATTTCAAAACCCAGCATCTGAGCCAGTAAATAGAGACAACTACAGCAGCTGAGAAAAGACTACCCGCTATGAAAACATATTTAAATCTGTTCAGCAGTTTCTGTGTAATCCTGCTGACAAACCACAAACCAACCACTCAACAAATCAGCTACAGGCCTACAAAATGCTGATGAATGTTACTGGAAAAGAAACACAGGCAATAATGTAGTGACCATTTATAAATTTTGCAGGCTTGAAACTTGTAAAAGCATCTAAATGAGCTCCATTAATTACAGGCCTCTCTGACCTGTTTCATCTTGGCTAACTCTCGACGTGTGTGCTCATCATTCCGCAGGTCTTTCTTGTTTCCCACGAGAATAATGGGCACGCTGGGACAGAAGTGCTTGACCTCGGGAGTCCACTTCTCAGGAATATTCTCTACAACAGGCACAAGGGGAACAGGTTGAACACGAAACGGATGCAAAAAGAATACTGATTAAAAAAAATGTAAAATAGGACAGAGGAAATCTCACCCAAACTGTCAGGGCTGTCAATGGAGAAACACATAAGGATCACGTCCGTGTCTGGGTAGGAGAGAGGTCTCAATCGATCGTAGTCCTCTTGTCCCGCTGTGTCCCAAAGAGCCAGCTCCACCTTCAAACAGGAAAGGACAACAGGACTAGATTACTACCAAGTCACTACTGTTACGACCCCCACCAAGTGACATCTAACACAAGACAAAACAAGTTGCAGTTTAAAAAGGTAGGTAATTTTATTTACTTGAGCAGCAAACCAAACAAAGGGAAAAACCCCTAAACAATCAAACAAACAAATAAATTGACCACCAAAAAAAACAAAAGAAGGGCTGCCACCGGGACCCTAACACTAACCCTGACCCTCTACCCTAACACAAATGAATAACTAAACCTAATTGAAACTAACTGAAAAGCCACGAAAACTGGACTACCACACCTATCAGATGAACATAAAACGAAACATAATACCACAACCAGCCTCGGACAAACTGCATCTCTAGTCAGCGTCAGGTGGAATGGAGTAAGAGTGAGAGAGACAGAGCCTAGTGCCCTACCCCCTCTCATTGGATATTCCCAATCAGGGAGACTGCTATCACCTGGAAAGGCAGGAGGCCAATCACCAGCCACAGTGACACATCCTGGCTAGCAGAGGGGGAGCATGTAACACCCTCACACTAAGATACTGAACAATGGTCCTGAGAGAGAGAGAGAAAAAAAAACAAATTAACACAAATATACAGCCATCTCAGGAGACACTCAGTACGTTTACACGCACAGCTTAGTCAGATTACAGCCATAGTTCGACTATGCAACTCAATCAGACAACTGCAGTTGTCCGAGTATATATGCCGGTGAGAAAATCGAATTATTGGCATGTCATACCCGGTACGATAGGTGTCGCTGTACCCATTGAACTAGTGGTAATAGAGCCACCTCCGGCTGACCTTTTTACGTCATCAGCAACAAACTTTGCCTCGGCATTCAAGAAAGATGGCGTACGATGAGACGAAGCTACGTCTTTGTACATTTCGCATATGGTGTACGTGATAATTACACAAACTAGATGCACAATGGCGATCTTGCTTGCGGTAATTTCGGAGGAAAGACACTGCCAGCCACCGCCGCCGCCCTTCTACTTCCAGCTCACGGCCCCGGGAAAAAAATCTCAAGCTGGGCAGGACGCAAAATCCGATCCGATCTGATGTAACGTATACATCTAGGAGTAATGCGACTATCAATCGAATAGGTGTTTTAATCCGACTATGAGAAATCCGATCCGGTCCGATTTTAGTCAGACTAAAGTGTATACATGCATCTTAAGAAAACCGAATTACTGGGTTAGTCCGACTATGATCGGATTTTTGAGTGTCATGTAAACACACTGATTGTTCAGTTTAGACGCAGATTACAAGTGAGAAAGCACGTCAGCCAGAGCATTATCCCTGCCACGGATATATCCAAGGACCACATTGAAAGCCTGCACACGCAAACTCCAACTCATCGAGCATCTGTTTTTGGAACGCATTCAATCCAAAAAAACTAGGGAGTTATGATCCGCATAAACGATCAGAGGAACACTAGAGGAGCCTACATAAACTTGAAACGCTTCTACGCCATAACAAGCGCCAATGCTTCTTTTTTGTTTGTCGAATACCATTGCTGGTGACAGTTTAACTTCGTTGAAAAGTAAAAAATTAGGTACTCATCCCCATCAGGGGGACAGCACCCACATCAGTGTCACTTGAATTGACCGCCGACTTAAACAGCATGTCATAACAAGTTGTGAAAAGGATAGGTACAGCTACTAGCCCTTTTCACACAGAGAAGCCATATTATCGTTAAGATGAACCGCTGTGTAATTCACACAGCATGCCGGCACTGCGGCTCTGAAAGAGGCGTGACGGTCCACGTCATGATGATGACTTATATGTGTTTTTTCAAGGCGCGAGGAGGGAGGCTGTTTTCTGGGGAAAAGTTCACTGAAGTCTCGGCCTGTATGGCTGACTGTCGCAGTCAACAAACACTTGAGTGTTTTCTTGCCGGTGACAGACACTGTTTTTCTGGCAGAAATGTGACAAAGAGTTGGTAGAACAGGCGGGAGGACAGACGCTTCTCCATGTATAACCGCTGTATTTTTTCCTCATATAAGTTACCAAAGACAGTTACAGTTAATACGTTACTGTTGTTTGGTTATGTAACGCTGCTTTGTGGGACATTTCTCTTTATTTAGTTGAGTGAAGAACGTGTAGTTGTCAGACTGTCAGATCGACCCTCGCTATGCCCTGCCGGCTTATCCCTTCACACTGGTTCGGTTCGTCAAAGCTCCACCTCTGATACTACCTCCAGAGGCGTATCAGCGCCGGAGCGAAATTTCAGCGCCAGAGCAAAATTTCACCACTCCTGGTTGTGGCGAAAGTCGCAGATACCTGTCAGTCAGCGTTTGAGCCGACAAGGAGTCTCTTAGTAGCCACATTCGAACTGCCGTTTGAATGTGGGGATCCTCCGCCAGTTCTCCGCCTCCCTACAACCAGGCTAACAGACGTTGGTGCAACTTCAGCACCAGACAGCACCCCAGCAGTCACAAAAGCCTCATCCATCTCTGACCTGAACTTCACATGAACCAGAGCCAAAGCATCTGGAGACTGCCTGACAGAGACCAGCATTCCATCTGGCATAACTGACACCTTCCTCCAAGCCAAACCATTCCACCATCACAAAAGCAACCCCTTTAATCGGGAACTCAGGACAGACCCCCACAGCTACTTCACCTGACACCAGATCTGACTCCACAGAGACTTTATGTAAATGCATGCCTATGTCATCATGTTGAAATCCTTCACAGGGACATTTGAACCAACAGCAGACTTATGACTGAAAGGCAGAACTACCTCCAGGATAAAAGACTGGGAAGGTGCAATGTACCGCAGGATTTTTATAGGAACCTTAACACTGCCACCTAGCAATGAGACAACCCCATCCATAACAAAATGTACCCAAGTTCTACAAATCACTGGACCCAGACACCACAGGTACATCCTTCCCTTTTTCCAGTTTGTTGACCAGAGCTACTGGTTTTGTATTTCGCTTTTTCAAGCGAATTCACATCTGTCCCCTTTTCACGCTCCCTAGGCCTTTCGGCTCTTACTGTCAGGCTCCACAGGCCATTTTCCTTCACCAACCCCAGTCTTACTGAAAGGCCGATCAGAAAATACAGCCTTGTGAGTTAGGATATATTCGTCCACTAGTACCGTGGCTTTTTAATTAGATCACCAGTTTCATGTTCATTTAAGTATGCTGACATCCTCTCCCGAGCGAATTCCATATAGGTCTGATGTTCCTGTTTTCTCAATTTACAGAATTTGGCCTATTTAAGAGGTTTCAGTTGTTTTTTTTGTTGTTGTTATTTTTTTGGCCTATTGGCTTTATTGATAGGACAGTTGAAGACTTGGACAGGAAACAGGATAAGAGAGAGGGGGAGTGACACGCAGCAAAGGGCCCCAGGCCGGCAGTCAAACCTGGGTCTGCTGTAGCGTGGACAAAGCCTCTGTACATGGGACGCGTTCTTGTTGAATTGGCCATTAAAGTACCCATAAAACGAATGAAATATCAACAAAGTCGGGGGGGCCGTTTAGCTCAGTTGGTAGAGTGGGGGTCCCATGTAGAGAGGCTTTGTCCTCGCAGCAGCAGCCCTGGGTTCAAGTTCCTCAATTTATGGAACTTTTGAGGGTAAGCTTCCGGTACGAGTTCGTAAGATTCAAGCACTGAAGCTTTTATACTTTGTCATCTTGACAGTCATCCGCCGGAACAAACAAGTAGACTTTCATCGCTTTACAGTTCAAGACACTCTGTTATAACAGTGTCCACAGGCACTCGGAAAAGCCTTCAGAAAGAAGATTGTAGCAGGGATTTTAAATGATCTCAAAAGAATTTGAAGTCAGCCAATTCCACTGTCTGGAGAATAGTCTACAAGTGGAGGACATTCAAAACAACTGCAAACATGCCCAGGTCTGGCCGTCCAGCCGAGGTCACCCTGAGAGCAGACCACAAGATGCTAAAAGTAGTCACCAAAAACCCTAAAATGTCATCACGGGACCTACAACAGACTTTTGCTACTGTTGATGTGAAAGTGCACACCTCTACAATCAGAAGGAGACTACCCAAGTTTAACTTTCATGGGAGGTGTGCAAGGAGGAAACCTTTGCTTTCCAAGAAAAAAAACATGAATGCCAGACTGAAGTGTGCCAGAGAGAATGTAGACAAACAGTAGGACTTCTGGATTAATGACAGAATACTAGCTAGACAGATGAGTCTAAAATTGAATTATTTGGACACCAAAACCAAGGACATGTTTGGCATAAACAAAATACAGCCTTTCAGGAAAATAACCTCATACCAACTGTGAAGCATGGAGGTGGAAGTGTCATGGTTTGGGGATGCTTTGCTGCAGCAGGACCTGGCCAGCTCACCATCATAGAATCCACCGTGAATTATACCATGCATCAGAGGGTGCTTGAGCAACATGTCAGACCATCTGTAAAAAAAATTTAAGCTGAAGCAGAACTGGACCCTGCAACATGACAATGACCCAAAACATACCAGTAAACCAGTGGGGTCACTTGAAACGGGCTGTACATGCAAGACGCCCCTCAAACATCTAACAGCTGAAAGAAATCTGCATTGAGGAGTGGGGTAAACTTTCCTAAGACCGATGTCAGAGACTAAAAGATGGCTACAAGAAGCATCTCACTGAAGTCATTTCCACCAGAGGGGGTAATACTAGCTATTAGGGGGTAGGGTGTCCTAACTTTTTCCTCAGTTAGAATATGCATTTTTGTTGATATCTTTTGTTTAATGAGAAAACGAGGTATATTTTTGTTGTTTACTTGCAATTAAATTGAATGAGACAGTTCAAAACCAGCATTCTCTTCACTAGATTATTAAGTCACAAAACAAGCGAAGATAACCATATGGTCTTTGTGAAAGCGCGTCAACAGTAATACCACAAGGAAACAGTACAGTTGAAAAGTTGACTATTTCTGCTTTAAAGAAGAGACAAATTAAAAGAAAGTACACAAAAGAAAACTAAAAAACTCAATTTGAGGTTATTGGAAACAGTGTCACCATTACAGTTGGTCCACCAAAGTCAACTGACAAGCTGTCAAATGTCCGGTTTGTATGGATTTTGGTCACAATTTAAAAAAGAAATGATGGTTGAAATAAACAATATTTAAAACTCCCCAACACTCTGATTAGACCTGGTATCAACATGCGTTCAACAAGTGGACAGCTCTAGTACAGGTTATAACACCCATGACACATTGAGGTGATGTGAGATCCCATCACTCAGGCCACATTCACGCATGTGTCAACATTCTTTAAGTAGTATGTTCAGACACCACCTTTTCAACTGCAGGGGTGATTGCAAAAAAAAATCCTGAGCTGAATTTTTTTCCATGCTGACGGGGGGGGGGGCCTGGCAGTG
>CAEMYA010000839.1:237731-247741 GCA_903131615.1 Diplodus sargus | reverse complement strand
CCTGGCAGCGGGTATCACCTACAGTCAATCTCAGAGCACATCTATGGGCAAAGCTTCGAGTTTTGTCAGAGCCATGGCATCGTCAAGGGGGGTCCGGGGGTATGTTCCCCTGGGAGAAATTTTTGAAAAAGAGCCCCTTAAATGATAGATTCTGGTGAATTTTGTGGAAAAAACATTGAGACATAAGATAAACAAACCCAATGTGAGCCAATTTTACAGTGGCACCAGCTCCCAAAGGGCTTTCCTTCGCTACCCACCTCTTCTGTTAGGGCTGGGTATTAAGAACCTCACGATTCGCTTCGATTTTGATTCTTTCGGTCGCAATTCGATTCAATATTGATTTAAATGCTTCAATATCGATTCAGTTATAAGAAGTAATACACAAATAATTAGAGTACCTGTTGATCATTTTTAAATTCAAAAAAGTCATCTTAAATTGTAAATCTTTCCTCTAGGAAGTTCTAGTTCGAAACGTAAATAAAGGCACACATTGGCCCTCATTTATCAATCTTGCGTGAAAACGGGTGCAGATCTGGGCGCAGAATTGGTCTTACGACAGGACACACGTGTGATTTATGAAACATTCGTATCTGACCAATTCCAGCGTACGAATGATCGGGTCTTGATAAATGCGACGGCTGAATTTGATCGTCATTAACATGTTACGCCCTTAAATATTCCGGCCTCGCCCACTGAGGTCAAACATTGAGAGAAGAAACTCTGGCAAGAAGAGAAACTTTTCCGAGATGGAGATCGGCATCCCGGCAGCGCCGGCACATCAAAGGCTCCATTCACTAATGAAATGTTGTGCAAAACTGAACAGGTCAAAATAATATGGCACACTTTCTCTGGGGTATACAGCAGAGTTCCCCCTGCTGGTCCGAGACGGAGCCACCTGCCCTTCAGCAACCCGAAGCAGCTCCACTGTGACCCGTGTGCGTGTGTGCGCACTGTTGAATCTGCGTTTCTGCTCTGTAGCAGGTTTGCCAGCGGGGTTATTAGGTATTCCGTTAACTAGTTGTCATGTTAGACTATTTACATATTTTATTTTACAAAAAAGTGGTATCAGTAAAAACGTAAAAAATAATCCGTTTCGATCAGTTCTAGATATGTGACTGCTTATGCTTAATGACAGCTGAGGTTTGTTTAATAAATATTTTCAGTCTCAGCCACATTTCGCTGTGCTACACCGCAAATCCACAGACTCAAATTTGCGTACACGACCTCAGACCTGACGTGAGATCTGATCGTAGCTTCCGCTCACGTCCAGATTGATAAATGCCGAAGTTTGCGTGGAAATGGTCGTACGCACGGTTTTCTGCCGTACGTTCGTTTGATAAATGAGGGCCAATGTGTTTAGTTATAAAATAGTGCAACCATAGTTAAGCTAAGAAAGTGCCATTGTTTCTGGGACTGCATGGTACATTTTTGTCGGACATAAACATAGACATAACTGCGGTCCTTCCGCCCCCCGGCAAGACACGAGGGGGTAAAACGTTGAGACTGAACCCCCCCCCTCTCTCCGGAGGAGAGTGCTACCCGCGGGCACACGGTGCAGCGGCCAGGGTGAGACCAGCTGCGGTGGGAGTTTACAGTCTTCAACAGAGCTGTGCATCAGACATCGGCTACCCGCCTCCGCAGTCGTTTCCGAGCGACTGCTCTCTGGATCAATCTGTTGGGCCAAGGCCCGCCCCAGCCGTATTTCTGATTGGCTAGTAGTATCGTTAGTGTGATTGAGTGAAAGTTGCGCCTCTGTTAGATCCAGAGAACTGTATGTTAGATCTCTGGGCAAACCCGATTTTTTTTTTCCCGCAGTCACGCCAGTCATGCAATCAGCCCTGCAACTGATGTCCTCCGCAAAACAAGAAGAAGCCACAACAACACATATAATGGATTACACACGATCTGATTCCAATGTGGTTCACTGTAACGTAAATGACATGTTTGGGCTCTCTTAACCTGCCTATATTAGCAGCAGACTTTTGTGAACACTGTTCATTTGAACTTACTACTGAACTAGTAACCGCAATATCCCCACATTCCACAACACAATACATCAAGATGTTTCTTTCATTTCATTCTCAGTGTCCATTTGTCAGTGCATCACTAAACTGATCTGCCTCCCTGCATCAACAGATTTCACCATCTACACTAAACTACACTAAAAATACAACATATTGGTGCTAAACATGACAAATTTACAAATACAGTAACTACTCAAGGCTACTTCTTTGATGCCCCAGGTGAAAATCCCTAGGCTCTCTTAAAAGACGTTTAAGTTTGAGAGTTGTTGCGTAAAGGCAAACTTTGTAAACTTTGCGAAACGCTATCTACAGCAAATTATGTGGGCCTTCTTGTTAATTCAGCAAACACTATACTTGAAGATATTTCTTTCTTTATTTAAAAAAAATTATCTATTTGTTCCAGTGGTGTAGGTGTATATTTGCATATTGAGTGGGGAAGTTTGATATGATCAAGAGGACACCCAAGATACACTGAGGTGCATTTAATGTCAGGTGTGAATTGACGGGCTTAAAATGGTCAGTTGAGGCAACAAACCCTAAGGTTCAGAACCTCAAACTACATACTCCTGTTGTGGTCATGGACTACTGTAAAAATCAAAACACTAGACATTTACAATAAACAGCTTACCTGTTTACCATCCACCTCAATATCTGCCACGTAGTTTTCAAACACTGTGGGCACATAAACCTCCGGGAACTGATCTTTACTGAACACTATAAGGAGACAGGTCTTGCCACAGGCTCCATCACCAACTATCACTAGTTTCTTTCTGATGGCAGCCATCTGAAAGAATAAAAACAGAATACAAGATCAGGGATGTTTTATGACACAGTGATTAGTTATTTTTGACAGAGTTAAGCTATTTTGTTTGTGGAAAGTTCCGACGATGAAACATTTAATGGACAGCAGGGTTTAAAATTGGCACCTGCCACTCGCCAAATGCGTGTAAAATATGTTTTGGCGAGTAAAATAAATAGGTCACACGCCATTGGCAGGCTGCTGAAATTTGGCGACTGTGCTATACAACTTTCAACATAAATGCCAAACAGTAAAACAGACAGTTTACAGCTACAGCAGCTCTACTGATTGCGTTTCAAATTTGAAAATGTATCAAGTTGCGCAAGGCACGGGTCGGGTTTGGTAAACATAATGACCGGCCACTGCTGTCAGTGTTTTTTGTGCCTCTGATTCATGTCTTCATGTCACTCCGCAAGTAGTACATTCATTTGTCACGATGGGACTTCATTCAAAGCAGAGCTCCACCAAAGAGCCTGCAATTGTTGCGAAAGGCTATCTGATCTGTCTGTCAGTGCGTTTACATGCACAACTTAGTCGGATTACAGCCATAGTTCGACTATGCTACTCAGTCAGACAACTGCAATTATCCGAGTATACATGCCGGTGAGTAAATCGGATTATTGGGCCAGAGCATGTCATACCCCGGTACGCTAGGCGGCGCTGTGCCCATTTCAACTAGTGGTAACAGAGCCACCTCCAGCTGACCCCTTTACGTCACCAGCTGCCTCGGCATTCAAGAAAGGTGGCGTACGAAGAGCAAGACGAAGCTACATCTTTGTACACTTCGTATATGGTGTACGTGATAATTACACAGACTAGGTGCACAATGGCACTCTTTCTTGCGGTGATTTCGGAGGAAAGACGCCGTCCTTCTACTTCCGGCTCACGGCCCTGGGGAAAAATCTCGCGCCTGCGCAGAACGCAAAAATCCGATCCAATCCGCTGGAACGTATACATGCAGGAGTAATGCGACTATCAATCGAATAATCTGGGTGCTTTAATTCGACTATGAGAAATCCGATCCGGTCCGATATTAGTCAGACTAGGGTTGTCACGATACTAAAATTTTCAACTCGATACCGATACTCAGGAAATATTCGATACTCGATACCAAATTTCGATACCACAAGGATTAAAAAAAGACCCCAAAATTTAAAAGAAATATTTTTATTAACAAGAAAAATGCAAAAATAACCTCTGTTACAACATGTAACAATTGACAGAACCACACGTTAAATATTTATAATAAAAAACAGTTGTGCAAAAAGAAACTGCAACTATGATAACAAGTTTCAGGTCTGAGGTAGTGCAAAAAATAATCGGTATCGGTAAAATGAGTGTCGTATACGATACAACATTTTAGTATCGATACTTTTTTGAGTTTCGATACTTTTGACAATCCTAAGTCAGACTAAGGTGTATACATGCATCTTAAAGATCCGATCATAGTCGGACTAAGCCAGTAATTCGGTTTTCTTGAGTGTCATGTAAACGCACTGTGTGTTTCCCCTATATGCATTCTTCTGCGGGATTTTCAGCAGCGCGGCAAAAAAAAAAGAAGTGATTTGTGACGGTTTAATATCGCGGGCGAATGGCGAATTTAAGTTGCACACAGTGAAAGCACTACACCCTAAGTTATCTTGAAAGTGATTATTATTGTCATTACTGCTATTTGTACAATTTCTACAAGTCACCATTTAAGTTCAGTGACTGAAATCCTCGTCATCCTATTCAAAGGCTGCAACAGGCGACTCATCGAACCGGGGTGAAGTTAGTTTTAGGTTGGATATTCGGCCTCGCGTTGAATCGCTGGAGACTGATTTAGGGACCGTCACTAAATTACTTAGCATAAATATATTAATACAAAATAATTGCAGTTTCTTCAGTATCTTCCATGTCATGTGACCCAGTGACTCCAAACCAGCAGGAGATTGTATTAGTAAACTGGACAAATGTGACACAGCTATCGTTATTGTATTTTAGTGCTTCCTCTATTTTATACGATATTAATATGCAGAAATTCTGATTTTTTTTTTCATGGCGTCTGGCCCGCTGACTTCGGAAACAGATTCCATTTCCATAAAAAAATATATAATAATAAAGAAAATAATGGCAAAAAAGTTCTCTAATGCTCAAGAGGTTAACATATTTTCAAGCAGCTATGTCAACTACACTATTTTGTCTCATGTCTTAGATTCAGAAATTCTGAAAATGTTTTGTTTTGTTTTTGTTTTTAAATCTCACCAGTAGTCACCATTTAAAGGGTTATTTTTCAAATTTTCTTCAGGGGACAGGGCATTCCCCCGAACAAACTCTATACCCTGATGGAGAGTGATATAAACAATTTTGCCATGAAAAACACAAACTAAGGGCCCACTAATCTGAAAAGGTTCAACAGCAAGGACAGAGGTGCATCCAGTGTGAAACATTTTGCAGTGACGGAGACATGTTCATCAACCCAATTTGAAAATAGTAAATTTTCACTGTTTAAGCAAGTCTATTGATAATTAATTAAATTGTGTCCTTTGAACAAAATCCTAAAATCTCATCAAGCACAGTTTCAGTTACATTTAGTACATTTTTCTTTTTAATTTCAGCAACTACAAATCAGAGTTCTACTCTATGACGACAATAGTGTTGCCGTTTACTGTCTTCTTAGGGATGTAATTCACTGCACTCTCCTAGTGGCCCAAGTCTAACTGGTCCATCAGACAAAAAACATTTTGCATTTATACAATGTCTAGGACTGCGCTGGTATGGGTGCGTTGCGGAGCTGCACAATTCATAGAAATATCATCGAAATAGCACTATGGCAGTGCAATATCCAAATCTCAGTGGCTGAAATGTGTTGCCGTTTACTGTCTTAGAAGACATCCAAATACTGTCTTCTAAGACATCCAAATCGATAACCAAATCGCAGTGGCTGAAATGTGTTCCCGTTTACTGTCTTCTCAGGGACGTAATTCACTGCACTCTGCGAGTGGCCCAAGTCTAACTGGTCCATCAGACCAAAAACATTCTGCATTTATACAATGTCTGGGACTGCACTGGAATGGGTGCATTGTAGAGCTGCACAATTCATATAAATATCATCGAAATAGCAATATGGCAGTGCAATATCCAAATCGCAGTGGCTGAATTTTTTTTGAGGCAAATGTTTGAAAAAACAGTGTACAAAACTTGTTCTGTTTTCTCTTCTCTTTGCCAATTGTGAATCATATCCCAGTCGTAACATATATACAAAATCGCTCTCTCTCTGTCTCTCTATGTCCATTTATCCCCCATTATGGCGAAGCAACACTGACTGTGGAATTTCACTGTTTGCATTACAAAACTACATTTATTAGGAATGTTAACTTGAATGTATTAATTTGACGGACCAGTGCTTTGCTGGTTGAGCCAGGTCAAACTTTTCTACTGCTTGAGACTTCTATGTTGAGGCCACCTCTGTGCCAATAAATGAAGGGACTCCACTTTTTCACACAGTACCTTCAGTACGTCATACCTTAAAGTAAAGCTGAAGCTGAATAGATTGACAGCAATATTTGGATATTAGCATCCAACGGTGGTGAATGATGTGAGTCACAACACCTGCAGCCATTTATTGGGGCCCGAGCAGGTCACAGACCTGTGAGCTCCCTATTGTTTTCGCAAGAATTCTTTCTTATTATTCTTCTTCACTTTGACTGCAGTTTTGGAGGTTTGAACATACCCCAAACCTCACCAAATTTCCCATATACGTCAAACTGCACATATATGTAGAGGGTGTTGCCCCAAATATGTCTCTGCATCAACACGAAGTCAGCCTTTTGATTTTCGCTGCCATTTTGAAATATTTCTGAGCCTCGTACTGTAACGACCATCTCCTACAGATTTAACACCACAGACTTCACAGTCACTCAGTATCATCCTCAGACCTTGAAGAAGAAAAGTTGTTAAAAGCTTTCGCTTACGTCATACCTGCTGGCCATAATGGTGCGGTCAATAAAAATCCTTTGCTGTAAAGCACCAAGTCCTTTTAACTTCAACATACAATTTCCTATCTACACCAAACTGCACATACATGTAGAGGGTGTAGCCCTGAATATGTCTATGCATCAATACTGTGTAATATCCATAGCGCCACCCACTGGACACCGGAAGTCAGACAAACATCATCCGATTGACATGACGTTTACTGCTTGTTTTATCCGCATCATGCAGTACAACATGACATGTAAGTAACAGGTGAGCGTGCAACCCAACGTGCGCCGCCTGCGAGGGCCCGTTCATCGCAGCTTGCAGCTTTAGTTTTTATTACTACTGACTTGACTTTGCGTCATTGTGGGTTGATGTGCATAAACATTTGAGGTTATGCCACTGCCTCATTTTCCAGTGTCGACATTTATCCACTCTCCAGAACTCCTCACTCCTCAGATCAGCATGTCCCAGATAATACTACTGTCTAAATTATATCATGTGTACAGGGTGCAATATGGGTGTCAATAGAAATGTGAAATTACATTTCGCCATACATTGGAAGTGTGTCCTACTTCTGACAGGTGGTAAATGTGACCTACTTGTGAACCTAGATTAAAAGTCTGGAGGATTACCTGAATAAACAACATTCATCCTCTTAGAATATATTTCTTTTTTTTTTTTTTTATAAAAAAAACTGAATATGTGGCATATTTCAGGATCTGATCCTTGTCAAGAAATTTCACTCTAGACCGAAGTGGTGGACCAACCAACCAACTGTTTTTTCACTGAGAACAACACACAGCCATTAAATACAAATCATCTGATCTAACTCCTACTTAGGCCTGAGAGCATAAATAGGGGATCATGCACTGTCAATTCACTGTACTAAACACATTACAGTAAATCTGAACAATCAACAGACGCATATTCCTTTAATCACACATTATCTAAATCTAGGATCTAAATAATAACACAATAACTCTGACTTGAAGTTGACATATGATGATTTAATAAAGAGATCTTACTGATGCATGACAAAATGTGGTTTTGTTGTCGCCATTTTAAATCACAAGCAGGTAAACATAGCATCAAATGTTATCTCTCGAGGCCTGTTTAAGGAAGAATTAAAGTTTTGCTATGGATACTTAGGAGATGGGTCTCTTCTCATTCAGCTATCATATACAGCCGCTCTCTCTGTAACAACGTATTCACTGCTCCAGAGGTTCGACTGGGTCAACGTGAAACACTGTTGGCAAAAGTTATAGTGATGAAGACACTAACGGAGTGTTTAAGCTCCTAAAACCAGGCGTGTCTGGAGACTTTGGCGAGTCGTCGTAGCATCATAACTTCACTTCCTCACTGCTTTTACTTCTAACGTTACTGGAAATGGCTACATGTATCTGTCAATTTAGGCTACGGTGAATTCATGTTACAGATCACTTGCCATAATAATATGCCTTCATCTGATATAAATACTCTTATTAGGCTTATGTTTGTCACTGAATTAGTCGATTATCAACTAACTTCTTGTTAGCAGGAGTTTTCATTCCATTCCGGTAAGCTAACTATTAGCTTGCTAACTTTGCCAAGTTTTCGGCCCAGTTGCCCTCCTGTACAGCGTTGACACGTACAATTCTGAGACCGCAAATTATTGCTTGATTCTAGCAGCCACCCTGACATACAAAGCGACGAAGCAGCGACCTATTGTGGGTAATTACTTCAACCTTTTTATTACATGTACTTGCCTTCCTTTAGTTTTCCTGTCGGACTGAAGAGTCCCGCCCCCGACAGTGCCACGAATATATGTCCCGCCCATACCACACACTTTTAACCAATGGGACACGGAGAAATCATAAGTGAAGCGTACCTTAACCAACCAATAAAATGCATACATAAAATGGCTCAGTTTCAGTGGTGTGAGCAGTATTTTGCCCTGGGTTACGCCTCTCAGTAATGTTTCTCCCTCACTTTAGAGGAATCATACTTCAAACAAGGGTGGCGACGTTGTCATCCTTTTCCCTACGCCCTGTAGATTCAACCCTGCACACAGTAGTCCTCAAATTCGAATGAATGTGACGAAGATCTTTTTAACAAATTTATCACATTTAATCATTATAGTAAAAGACCAGCTACACCATACCTAAATTCTATTTCTGTTATGCAAAAAGAAAGAAAGCATGACTGTGTATCCAGTGGTTGTGAAGAGATCTAAGCTCAAGGGATTTACTTAAAACAGCACACCACCAATTTCATACCCCCATAAAGTCTTAGAGACATACAGGAGAGATAATTGTAAAAGAATAATTCAAATCAAAACATATTCAGACTGAAGTTATTTGAATAGGTCATGCTTAAAAATAACTGGTTCCTAGTCCTCCCATAATGCAATCTGATAGAGCCACCAGGATTAGTGGTATATTCCATTGCACTTGAAACTGGGAAAGAAAAGTAGTGGAATTCCAAGTCAGAGACATCCACATGGCCTGACTATGCTGACATAAACACACATGACATCACAGCAGTATGGCGCCACACATAGTGAACAATTACCTTTTGCCTTTCCATCACTTTTTACTTTGCATACTGTATAGGTTTTTTGAGAGCCTTCCTCCTTATAGCAGCATTATGTAACTTTTTAAACTAAATATTACAGCTTTTAAACCATGTTGATGGCACAGTGTCTTGTAATAGGGTGGTGTCTGTCACAGTCAGTTTGCCCCCTATCATTTGTTTCTGCACTGTGATGTGATGGCCTCAGGGTTGGTCCTACTGGCTGTATCCCAATTCAGGGGCTGCATCCTTTGAAGGACCCAGCCTTTGTGGCCTTCGAAGGCATGTTCAGAGAGACCTTCGAAGGCCACATCAGCTGTTGTTAAATGGGATGGTCTAGCCTTCGGAGCATTTCCTGGTTACGTCACCAAATGTTCCCGCCCTTACCCTTATGTCACGATTTCTGCCCCCCAGGCAGGCCCGGACTGGCCATTGGGAGAACCGGGAGTATTCCCGAAGCGCCGGCCTATGATTGGCCTGCTGGCCTGCGTCTCTAATAACAGAGAGGCAGACCAGGCCAATTAGAGGCCACTCAGGCCAGTAGCATGTGAGGAGGACAAGACGATTGGTTTGTTTCGATTAACACCCGCCCCAACAGTCCGTATCAACCACACAGACAGCGTGTGGAGGAAGGGGTGTGAGACGTGTGTCTGGTACCTGTGTGTGTGTGTGTGTGT
>CAEMYA010000839.1:204892-237665 GCA_903131615.1 Diplodus sargus | reverse complement strand
AAAAGAAAGGCCTCTCTTTCTCTGACTCGGTTGTCTCCTCTGGTTCTGAGTCTGATGCCGCCGAAGGACCGGGGCTTGGCATCTCAGCAGGAACCGAGGGAATGGCAGCAGGGGTGGTTGTCGGCTTAGATTGTTTAGTGAAAAGACTTTCAATACTTCTGCCCCTCTTCATTTTGCCTCGTTTTGTCTCGTTTTGTTTCTTTTCTTTTCTTTTCCCCTTCCCCTGCTGTGTAGTGTTGTGTCGGTCGCGAACGTGTTGTTCGAAAGAACAAATCTTTTAAGTGAATGAAGTGAACGGAATCACTTCATGAACTGATTCGTTCCTTTCTCAGTTCAGCTGAGCTAAGCCGCAAGCACGCCCGGCCGGGAGTGGAACTGCCACGACTTACTGTGAGGACGTGATTCACGTTCGCGCTGTGATTCGTTCCTGATTCGCGAACCTACTGCATACAGAGAACTGTCTGAGGACGTGATTCTCGTTCACGTACTGTGCTGAGAGTGGCGCTGTGTCACTCACTCACTCACTCAGGGCAGAGGAGTTGATTCTCGTTCAGTAACTGTACTGCTAAAACTAGCGCTGTGTTGCTAATATCCGTGTAGCATCATGTTAAGTAATTTTACTGTGCACAGAGGACACTTTCACCGTGTAATAGTTTTAGTGCATGTATACCACTCAAAGCAGCGCTGCGTCTCCTGCGTATGATTGCGTACTATAGTCCGTGAACGCACCGTCCCTCAGTAAGTGAACATGAACCTCAGGGCTGAATCATGAACTGAATTACGGATCGTTTGGCAGTTTATCAGTTCAGGGAGTTGGAGAGCACTGAACGATTCGGTGAACAAATCTTTTGAACTAATCATTTTAATGAACGGATTCGAGAGATTCAGTCGCATGTGCAACCAAAATGGTCGCACTCTGGAGGGTAGGGTATGGAAAAACACTGTAAGCATACGTTTGCTATTCAAAGGTGGTGATGGTGATGACAGTCCTGTTGGTGCTTCAGGAGAAGCAGGTGCAGAGCAGTTGGCAGCAGGTACAGAATCGTTTCTACAGTAGAACACCAACATGCAACAAGTTGCAGACATATGAACACCACCAGGCACTGCCATTTGACAAAAATGGCTCTCATTTGTAATAACTAGTGCAATGCCCGTAGGAAGCAAGTAGCTTTATCATGGATGGCCAAATGAGGTTGTGTTTGAAGGTGGGACGTCAGGGATTTAATTGGCTGTTTTTGATTACTTTTGATTATACCATTGTTGTGGCGGTTTATTGTAAGGACTGTATAGTTAACTGGCTTGAATCACTTGTGGCCACTGGGGGGCATCGGTTAGAATACACCAGTCCAGATGTTCCTATTAGTTTCTTTATTGTGGATTAAGAATGGTTGAGGGTGTGAGTGTGACAGATGAGTGTGTGTGGGTGAAATGTGTGAAAGATGTATGGAAGGTGTGTATGTGATTGTGTGTGTGTGTGTGTGGTTTGGTCTCTGAACGCACACTGTCAAGCTCCCAACTCCTGACAGAAACGGCAACATTAATAATCCAACAAAAGTCTCTCTTTCTCTCTCTGGCACATGTCCACCTGCTGCATCGACCCACTCTGCGGAGGCTCCTTTTAGACAGCAGGGGGCGCAGTTCTGCCTCGTATTTACCTCTTATAGCTGTCCTTCAGCACAGCCGCCCCCAAATTAGTCCATCAAATTTGTCACCTTAAGAAGGACAGACATTATCAGTGTCTGGGATGGCAGGCAGGGCAACAAGACGAGCGACCAGTCTGGTGTAGGTCTTGTCTTTGACCTTGACTACTGCAGTCCTGACTCTATTATCCCGTCCTGGGATGGCTTGGGTGATGTCGCCAGTTGGCCAAAGTGCTCTTGGCAGCTGGGGGTCCACTATTACTACTGGGCCGAATCTTTGTGCCATTTAGAGCGTGTTTGCAGAGTGGCAAGATAGTGTCGAATGAAGCACCTCCAAAACTGATCGGCCAAAACCTGAGTATGTCTCCAGCGGCGCCGGCTCAGCATCTCAGTCTCTCACTATATAGCTTGCGGGAGCGAGGGGTCCAGCCGCCCCATGAGGAGCAAGTTTGGGGTCACTGGATCAGCATCTGCTGCATCTGTTGACACATAGCCTAAGGGCTTTGAGTTTAAAATCCCCACCACTTCAATCAGTACTGTTCTCAATACCTTCTCTGGAACAGGCTGAGTCTGATTGGTGGTGTACAATGCAGCTTTAACAGATCTCACTTCCCTTTCCCATACACCGCCAAAGTGAGGTGCACTGGGGGGATTAAACTGAAATTTTATCTGGTGTTTGGCCAGATGAGCCTGGAGTGTGGGGTGCAAGGCCTGGAACGTTTCCTGAAGTTCTCTCTCTCCTCCTTAAAATTAGTACCCTGATCAGACAGGAGCTCAGCTGGTTTGCCTCTTCGTGCAATAAAGCGATGGAGGGCCATCAGGAAGGAGTCTGTATCCAGGCTAGAAAGCACATCTAAGTGCACTGCACGAGTGGTGAGACACTAAAGCCTGGTTTATGCTTCTGCATCGCGGTGACGGTGTAGCTACGTCGTCGACCCTACGCCGTCATTGAGCATTCAAAGTTCTGTGTCGAGGGAACGCGTTGGTGTCGGGGGACGTCATCAACGTCAGTAATTCAGGTTTGTTATGCTAACAGGCTAACAACTCGTAGTCAGACAGGCGGCGGAGCTAACGTCTGTCAGTCCGAGAAGTTTCTCACTTTACTTCGCTGTTAGTTGAATTAAATGACATTCACGCTGTCTTTAACTGGCCGTGCGAACCAGTCCGCAGCTTTGTGTGTCTGTTTGTGTGTCTCACGTCAGGCTATGGCGTAGGGTCCGTGTAGGGGTCTGCGTCGACGACGTAGCTACGCCGTCGCCGCGACGCAGAAGCATAAATCAGGCTTTAAATACTATGCCCCATCTCTTCTTATGGCGACGGCCTAACTTCACAGTAAAGGGCCCAAAACAGTCCATACCTGTTGAAAAGAATGGGGGTTTCATAAGTCTCAGTCTGGCTGGAGGGAGATCTGCCATTTTTGGCACTGTTGGAGTGGCTCTCCACCTCTGACAGTCAGAGCAGTAGCGCTGATGCCGTCTAACTGCCTCATGGCCATGTAGTATCCAGTATTAGTGACGTAGCTCTGCAAACAGTCGCTCTGCTCCAGGATGGTGAAGGTCTTTGTCAGTATCTTGGATAATGAGCTGAGTCACTCGATGACGAGGATCCAGAATCACCAGATGAACAGCTTCTGGCTCCAGTTGGTCACTCCGCCGCAACCTTCCTCCAACACGAATAATTTCCATAGTCTCATCATACTCTGGGGCTAGAGAGAGCAGTCGGCTGGTGGCATGTACTGCCTTACCAGAACTCAGAAGGTTGAATTCCTCTGTGAAGATGTCCTGCTGGGCTTTTCTCAGGATTTCTCTCTCTGCCTCCTGAATCTCTCCAGCAGAAAGACAAGCTTCGGCTCCTGCCGCCCCATGACCGGACCGTGCAACAGCTTCTGTGAGAGTTCTAAAGGAAGGGAACTGGTCAGCATTTGGCATCAGAACAGTCTGTGTAGTTGTAGCAAAACAACATATGATTGGCTTTCGCAGTTCTGTCGATTCCTCTGTCTTATCTATCACTGGCTGAGTGGGCCAAAGCTCAGGTGATTGTTGCAGAAACCAGGGCCATGACGTCACCTGCGGTTGTAAGACAACTCCAGCAATTTCTTGCCCTGTGTAATGTCGTCAGCTGGATTGTTGACAGAATCAACATACCTCCAGGCCCGACCAGACCATAATAGATGACATCTATTATGGTCACAGTCAGCTCACTGGCCAATTTAGCAGCAGTCAGTGCAGCACAAAGCTCCAACCTTGGCATTGTTTGCTGTTTCTTTGGGGCAACTCTGGATCTGGCAGCAAGGAAGGACACTTCAACCTGACTATCTTTACTCTCTGCACGTAAGTAGCCTACTGATCCATAAGCTCTCTCTGACGCATCAGCAAGGATGTGTAGGTCTATGTGAGGATTGGAACAGTGAACAGAAGTGAAATCTGTGAGATATGCTGCAGCTCCTCTTCCCAACTCCTCCAAGCCTGAAGCACCTCCGTCGGGAGTGATGGGTCATCCCACTCTCTTTCTTTGACCCACAACTGCTGCACCAAAACCTTGACCCGTGTTGTGAAGGGAACAATGAAGCCTAAAGGGTCATATAGGCGTGCCAGGACTCGGTAAATGTTCCTCATGGTGGGTATTAGCTGATCCTGCATTTGGTATTTATACCTCAAGGTGTCTGAATTGCAGAGCCATCGGAGTCCCAAGGCGAGCTCTTGCGGATCAGCGCCTGTGTCACTGATCCATAACTCACTGCTTTCGGACCTGGCTTCTCTTGGTAGGTGGCTGATGACATCAGGGGTGTTACTGGCCCACTGGCGTAACTCAAGTCCCCCTGTTGCCAGTAGGGAGGTCAGTTTGTTGACTAGATGTCGGGCTTCATCAACAGAAGAGAGGCTTTGAAGGCAGTTATCTACATAAAATGACTTTTCAATGGACACCCGAACATCCTCACCTGGCTGGCTATGATCGAACACATGCTTCTGAAGAGCAAAAGTAGCACAGCAGGGGCTACAGATGGTGCCAAATGGGAGAACTTGCCAGGTGTAGATACTCGGTGGTTCCTTTGCCTTGAGCTCTCTACACAGGAAGCGAAGCAGGGATCTATCCTCTGGACGCAGCCTCACCTGATGAAACATGCCCTTAATATCGCTGCTGACAGCGATGGAGTGCTCTCTGAAGCGCAGCAGCACACCCATCAGACTGGAGCTCAAGGTGGGGCCAGGCAATAGCAACTGATTGAGATGTTCTCCCTTGTAGTTAAAAGAACAATTGAAAACAATCCTGTTCTTTCCATTATGACTCACCATGTGATGAGGGATGAACCAGGGCTCGGCTGATGTGTTCAACTCCTCCTCTGGTACTTTCACTGCATAGCCCGCCTTCTCCAACTTTGCAATCTCTGCGCAGTATGCAGCTGCTCTTTGAGGGTCTCAGCTGCCTCCTGATCCTCCCTGGAGCGTGTTACAAGCTTCTCACTCCTGTAAGGGATGACACCAATCTGCCACAATCTCTCTACATTCTGCAGAAGCTCAGAAGTGGGAGAGTGGATTGAGATATGCTGGCATTGTGACTGAGTTGACTACTGCTTGATGTGCTTGGTTGGGCCCTGAAGTGTCCAGCCCAACCCTGTCTTCACTGCTGCTGGTCCCCCAGGTGGTCCCAGGAGCACAGGTGCCACTGGAGTAATGAGGTGGGGGTAGTCTGACCCAATTAACAACAGGGGCTGCGCTTTGTTAAAGGACTGGAGGGGGAGACCCTGTAAGTGTTTGTGTTTCCTCTGAAGAGCTTTCACAGGGTATGTGTGCTCGGCCAGGCCCAGATGATCTGAAGTGAATGCATTATGTATCCTGAATGACTTCTGGGGCTGGTCAGCAGGGGATATGGAGAATGACACAGCAGTCCCATGCAGCATCCTAAGATCCTGACTAACAGTCCTGAGGAGCAGATCCTCTGGTTCACCTGTGAGCTTAAGTCTCTGAGCTGCTGCAGGGAGAATAATAGTCCACTCAGATCCATCATCTAGAATGGCCAATGTCTCTAAGGTATGCTTACCATTCCACAGCAATACCTTACTCATTTTAAGCAGGACCTGACTGCACCCAGACCGTCTATCCAGGTACAGGACTTCATTGGTGGTGCTGACAAGACAGGATGTATCCGCAGCTGCAGGTTTTGCATTCACTTCATGCAGAGCTTGAAGATGTTTCACTTTGCACTTCTGCCATGTAACCTTAAGGTGGCATTGTGCAGCTTGGTGTGAGTGCCCACACCGCCAGCATCTTGTGTTGGTCTTAATCCAAGCAGTTATCTGTTCAACAGTTAGCTGTGCAAAGTTAGAGCAGCGGTCAAGGAAGTGATATGTGTTGTTACAATAGGGGCAGTATGCTGTCTTCTCTGATGGTTTGGTGCTCGAGGGCTGTTTCTCTGCTACAGTTGTATTATTAACCTGATCGGTAGTTTGCAGGATGTTGGTGCTCCTACCTGTCTTCTGATCACACCGATGTTCTTTAGATCCAGCCTTGCTCTTGGTTTCATTAGGCAATGTCTCATAAACTGTTTCTTAGATCTTTAACTCGTAGTTGAGCCAGTCAGAGAAATGCAAGAGGCTGGGAATAGTGACCCGCATGGGATACAGGAACCTCTTGAACTCTGCTCTCATGTCCTGTGGCAGCTTACACAACAGCCGAGTCACATGTGACCCGCAGTGGAGCTCTGTCTGACCACTGTCTCCAAGCTGGTCTAACATTCCAACTAGTGCTCTCACTTTCAGAGCAAACAGCTTGAATCCACGGGTGTCTCCACGTGCAATGTTTGGGGCATCCATCAGTTCAATGATTTTCCTGAGAGCCAGATTTTCCTGAGAGCCAGCCCATAATGCTCAGTGAGGCTAGCCATGGTTTCAGTGTATGGCTGTGGTGAGTTGATGTAGGAGTCCGCTATAAGCAATGCCTCCTCATACTTCAGATGATCCACCAGGATTTGGTATTTAAAACGCTCTGTGGCATCCTCAGGCAACAAATTGTCGAGTGCAACTTTAAGCCTGGCAAATTCTCTTGGATCTCCTTTGGAGAAGTAAGGAATTGTAGGCTTGGGGCCACAGTACATAGCCTCATGTTGGGGGAGGGCAATGGCTTACTGTGCAGTGACTCAGCCCTTGGTGGGGGATAAGGTGCACAGTACTCTGGTGTATGCACCCGTGGAGCTGAATGTTGTAGATCTGGCTGAAATGAAGGTTGTTCCTGATGTATTGGCCTCATATTTCTCAGCAAGGTTGCCAGTTCTGCCTCTGGGTCTTGTGGTGGCTGTACTGGTTGGTAAATTTCATCATCTGCCACAGGGGGTGGTGGTGGTTGCAAGTCGTAGGCTCATCATGACCACTACGCTGCTCAGGCAGGTCTGATGATGGAAAGTGGTGGGTGGATTGTAGTTGTATGGGTGGCAGATCACATGCAGGGACATGGGTGCCAAGTCTCCTGTGCATGTTTCTCATCTGTCGGTGTAACCTCTGATTATCTTCCATCAGCCTTTGCAGAGTCTCCATAACTTCAGGAGGGGTTTTTCTAGGAGGCATCCGCTGGGAGGAGACCGGCCTACTTGGGGACAGATAATCTGATTCTGTATAATCAGACTGATGTGGAGATGGATATGAGGCTGCCGCTCCATGCTCTGAACCGTAGTCATCATCTAGCGATGGCAGTGTGAGAGGCGTCATCCTGACGTGTCTCTCTGAAGCTCTTTCCAAGGGCTGCCATCTCTCTCCTGGCCGCGAGACCTCGTAGTCTTCCATCCAGGTTGGAGGTCGTGTTCTACGCCAAGGCTGAACATCTGATGGACGGGGATTGCTACGCTGATCTGGGAACATCTTGGAGTTATCCCACAGTAACCACACTGGATCCGGCTCGAAGGACCAAATTTGTTGTGGCGGTTTATTGTAAGGACTGTATAGTTAACTGGCTTGAATCACTTGTGGCCGCTGGGAGGCATCGGTTAGAATATACCAGTCCAGATGTTCCTTTTAGTTTCTTTATTGCGGATTAAGAATGGTTGAGGGTGTGAGTGTGACAGATGAGTGTGTGTGGGTGAAATGTGTGAAAGATGTTTGGAAGGTGTGTATGTGATTTTGTGTGTGTGTGTGTGTGTGTGTGTGTGTGTGTGTGTGTGTGTGTGTGTGTGTGTGTGTGTGTGTGTGTGTGTGTGTGTGTGTGTGTGTGTGTATGTGTGTGTGTGTGTGTGTGTATGTGGTTTGGTCTCTGAACGCACACTGTCAAGCTCCCATCTCCTGACAGAAACGGCAATATTAATAATCCAACAAAAGTCTCTCTTTCTCTCTCTGGCACATGTCCACCTGCTGGATCGACCCACTCTGCGGAGGCTCCTTTTAGACAGCAGGGGGCGCAGTTCTGCCTCGTATTTACCTCTTATCGCTGTCCTTCAGCACACCATTATATTTCACCGTAAAAACTATTTACCTTGCCTTGTTTGACTACTTTTGATTATACCATTATATTTCACCTTAAAAACTATTTACCTTGCCTTGCTTGATGTCATTATTTCAGCACAACCTCACATGTGTGACTGTACAGTTATTTTTTTCATTTTGACATACTATGTTAACACTATTGACCTAAAAAAACACAAAATAACATGAAATCAGAGTGGGAAAAAGTTAGATTTTTTACTGTGAAAACCACAAATATGTTTAATGAACCAACTGCATTAGTTATAATGCAAATATAAATTGTTGTTTGCTAAATTTGTGCATAAGTTTTTGAAATTTATAAAGTTATATTTAACTATTTACATTCAAATGCAGGTAATGCCTCAGGCTCCTCAGCTGCACTGCCTGCTCCACATTCAGCAGTCTCCTCATTGTTTTGACTCACAACACAAAAAAACAACTCCACTCCACACTAAACACACTACACTAAACACTATATAACACACTAACTATACACTCCAAACACACTAGATGTCACAAATCTCTCAACTCTCAAAACTCGCTATCTCTGTCGCTGTCTCCAACACGTCACTGCTGCTGTCACTCATCCGCCGACGTCCCTCCCACAACTTCCTGTTCCTCAGCTGCTTGGAAACTTTCATGACAAAAGCCCGTTTTTACCATTCTTCCTGCACCAGACACAAAGCAAACATTACAGCAATGTTCGCGAAAAAGCAGAACAGAACGGGACCGAACCGCGGGCAAAATCCCAGTCCAGCTCGCGCCGCTGCAGGTATAAATCCACTAAATAATGTCCGCCACGCTTTTTCACGAACATTACCGTTACGTTTGCTTTGTGTCTGGTGCAGAAGAAACTGTAAAAACGGGCTTTTGTCATGAAAGTGTCCAAGCAGCAAGTTTGGTTGTAGAGGAACAGGAAGTTGTGGGAGGGACGTCGGCAGATGAGTGACAGGCAACGACGATCGGTGTACAGACAGCGATATTGAGAGTTGAGAGATTTGTGACATTTGGCGTGTTTGGAGTGTATAGTTAGTGTGTTATGTAGTGTTTGGTGTAGTGTGTTTAGTGTGCAGTGGAGTCGTTTTTTTGTTTAATGAGTCACAACAATGAGAAGCTGAATGTGGAGCAGGCAGTGCAGCTCTTCATTCAGCTGGAAGGAGCTCAGGCAGACCTGAGCATTGCCTGCATTTAAATTTAAATACTTACATATAACTTTGCTAAATGTGTGCATACATTTTAAAAAATTACAAACAACAATTTGTATTTGCATTATAAGTAATAAAAATGGTTGTTAAATATATTTGAAAATCTAACTTTTTCTAATTGGATTTTATGGTTTTTTTTTGTGATTTCAGGTCCATTGTGTTAATATAGCATGTCAAAATGAAAAAATAACTGTACAGTCACACATGTGAGTTTGTGCTGAAAACAATGACACCAAGTAAATAGTTTTTAAGGTGAAATATAATGGTAAAATCAAAAATAGTCAAAAACGGCCAATTATACCCTGGAATATCGGATTTCACAACAAACATAAATATCCCTGACGTTCCACCTTCAAACACAGCCTCATTTGGACATCCACGAAAATGCTTCTTAACCTCCCACTTTTCTATAGGAACACATATTTCCTACGGGCAATGCACTAGTTTGAGTAACAGACACATGGTGGGTGGCCTGGTTACATGACTGACTCCTGGCCTGAAAAAGTCTCCCAGTCCAGCCCTGGAAGGAAGCATGTATTCCTATAGAAAAGTGCGAGGTTAATTAGCTTTTTCATGGATGGCCAAATGAGGCTGTGTTTGACGGTGGGATGTCAGGAATATAATTGGCCGTTTGACTACTTTTGATTTTACCATTATATTTCACCATAAGAACTATTTACCTTGCCTTGCTTGGTGTCATTATTTTCAACATAACCTCACATGTGTGACTCTACAGTTATTTTTTCATTTTGACATACTGTATTAACACAATGGACCTAAAATCACAAAAAACATAAATCCAAGTAGGAAAAAGTTAGATTTTTTACTGTGAAAACCACAAATATGTTTAATGAACCATTTTTATTACTTATAATGCAAATATAAATTGTTTGCTAAATGTGTGCATAAGTTTTTGAAATTTACAGAGTTATATATGTAACTATTTACATTTAAATGCAGGCAATGCCTCAGGCTCAGGCCTCCTCAGCTCAGTGAAGAGCTGCACTGCCTGCTTCACATTCAGCAGTCTCCTCATTGTTTTGACTCACAAAACAAAAAAAAGACTCCACTACACCATAAACACACTACACCAAACACTACATAACACACTAACTATACACTCCAAACACGCTAAATGTCACAAATCTCACTGTCTCTATCACGTCACTGCTGCTGTCGCTCTTTCACCGCCATCCCTCCCACAACTTCCCCTGTTCTTCAGCAACGAAATCACATGTTTTGCCATATAATTTTGTGATTGGTTGGTGTGGTGCCTTTTTCCACCAATAGGAACGTGTTTTTAGCTTGCAAACACTTCCTGCTTGTGGACACTTTCGTGACAAATGCCCGTTTTTACCGTTTCTTCCTGCACCAGACACAAAGCAAACGTCACGGCAATGTTCGCAAAAAAAGCGTGGCGGAAATTATTTATTGTAAGTCCGGTTTTGGACGTGTCGGGATGTGGGGCGTGGGGGTGGGCTAGCAGATAGCTACACACGAACACCCACAGATCCAGATTCCAGTTTGTTGTCCTCGCGTATCCGGATCTCCTCAGACCCAACAGACTCGGTCCGGACTCGTTTAGTCTCATTAATCCACAACAGTACAACAGCACGTGATTATGGTGGCTATGGTTAATAATGCTAGCGGAATTGGTAAATACTTTATGAAATAATTTATTAACGGTATCATTGTAGTCCAAAAAATGCGACGTCGCACACCCTTAAAGGTGCAGTTGGTAACTCTTATAAAAGTGACTTTTTGTCATATTTGCTAAAACTGTCACTATGTAAAGACAGCATTACATAAAACTAGTAATCTGTAAAAAACAACAGGCTCATTAGGTCCCGCCTACTGCTCCTACTGCAAATTGCCAGAATCCACCGCGACCGGGCAACAAGAACCAATCAGAGCCAGGATGGTGTTTGATGGACTGTCTGACAGCTGTCGATCACTGCGCACGCACACGCTGCGGACAGCTCCCGCCGCCTTCTTCCTCAGCTCCGCTCGGTCAAGCTCAAATCTACGAGAGCGGCTTCTGGCGGCTTTACCAGAGAGAGTAATGGCGGAGCAACAACCATCAGCGAGGAAACAACTACCGATACCTCCGTTACCAACAACAGCATTCACGAGTGAAAAGAGGGAGCCAGAAGAAATAAAGCACAAAAGAATGAATTAGACAGAGCCGGGATAAAACCAGAGTAAACATCGGAGAGTGGCTTTTCAGAGGTGGAGGGAGCTCCGTGATCTGGAAGGATTCAAAACCGAAGCAGAGCTGGCGACTTTTCTGCTTGACAGGTAATTACCCTGCTTGACTTGCATACTGTTTGATTTGATTTTCGGCCGGCCTAAAAAGCTAATTGTTACCGTAACTTAGTGCATGTGATGTTACTGTGATGTTGCAGTTGGGCTAACGTTAGCTTGTTTCCGATGCTAATGCTAACGTTAGCTTGTTTCCGATGCTAATGCTATCGTTACTGGTTGGCGTTGTTTTATTAGAAAGTAGCAGAAAATATCTCCATGAAGTGACCTAGCAGTCTTACCGGTTTTGTTTTTGTCGTGATTATGTGTAACGTAATGCAATGCGCGCAGCCACTGCCGCCTAATTTCTGGGTCAGCGGGCAACCGATGCAGCCCTGAGACGTTCTTGCAACCGGGAAAACTACACTGCCGATCCATGGTGGCCACTGGCTCACAAATACTACGACAAGCTAAAGCTAGCCTACACCCTAACGAACTAACTAACGAGTAACTACTAGAATACAAAAAACTAAACAAGCTAACTAATCTAAAATTGCTAAATAAGTACTAAATACTATAAACTAACACACGTAATAACTAAAATCTCCCCAAAACAATCTATGCTATGCTAACTACCTACTCAATAATCACTATGCCTATCTATTCGCAAGTCTCTCAATCCAACCTACTGACCACAGATTCCAGATCGGCAGGTGCTAGTATTTATAGGAGGGGGCGGAGCTAACCGTGGTGGCGCGTGACGAAAGCTGACTCCAAAACGTCATCTGCCTCCATCCCAGCCAATAGAAAAATTCGATTGTAATAACAGGGTTTCTACCCATAGAGGGCAGTCACACTTACATTTTTACTACAAATACGCCAAATTGAAATACTTCGACTAAAATGTCAAGAGATGGACCAGAATCACTCAGCAACACTACTTCATACCAAAATACATTGGTTTTCAGCAGAAAAAAGTGGTTTGGGGGTTTAGTTGCTGTTTAAATAAAGTTTTTTTTTTTTTTAAGTTGTATTTTGATCACGTGGTCATGTCAGAGGAAGTTGGCTTATATGAGCCAATAAGCGGCGAGCTGATGAACATGACATTAGCCATTGGCTGATTCAAAAGCTAAGCATTTTGAGCGCTAACGGTCTGCAGTTTCAACCGTGTTAGTGTGGGAGCAGACGGCTTCGGTAAGGTTTCCAACATTTCTCACTTATTTACCACAGACATTGCTTTATATTCAATAGAATGGCCACATGATTGTAACAATACTAAACATGTTTATTGGAATTATCTGATTGATTAATTTGATGCTATGCTATCTATTAACGTGTGCTAATGAAGACGTTATGTTCTAACGTTGCATTAACGCGAGTGAGCCTGTTGTTTTTTCCTCAGTATGGTTACAAGGCAGTACAGCTCATATACAGACAAATACGACTCCAGAGGTAGCCTCATGATCAGAACGCATAAATAACGTTACGTCTGTTTTGTGAAGTTCTTTTGCAGTCTGGTCGAATTACCAGACATTTCCCTTAAAGTAACAGACGTTAGCGCTCATCTTAAATTGCTATCTTTAAGTTAACGATTTACTCAACCCAGGCTCTACTCCGATTACCTTTTCTCAAATTTAGATTTGTCGTTTTTGCTGGTTTTGTTTAGGTGAGTTGTCGACTAACACAGCTTGAGATAATGGCCGAAAGCGAACGCGGTGATGTCTCTGAACGTTACGAATTTGATGCCCCGACCCAAGTAGTCGACCTGAAAGAACTGGAAAATGCTGAAAGCGATGACAAGTGGTTTGGTGAGTCTCCATTAACGTTATACATTTGCAGTTGACTGACATTTAATTATGTAACTTATAGTGTAAGTTCAGACAATAACAGCCGTATGCCGAATTTTGTCTGCCCCTCCGCATCCATTTTCTGTCACATGTAGGTAAACTGGTTTAGCCGAACTGCTCAAGAGAATGTTTTTTGTTGTTTTTTGTCCTCATTAACGTAACTCCCCTTGTACAGTTACCAGCTTCTCTCTGCTGCCTTCACTGCACATAAGAAAAAACGAACACGTTCTCTGAATGTTTCTGTTAAAATAAAATCAGTGAACCTACAGGAAGTAGGTGTCATGGGTGCAGCCCAAAAACCTCCAACTTTCCTGAGATATAAATGTAAACTATATGTGTGAACCAGGGCCTTTTATTTGCTTTTTATATTTTGTAAGGAAAAATGATCTTTAAATATTAAGGATCCCTAATCATTAAGATGGAGATCAACTCTGCCCGACCTGGAAAGCGGACGATATCAGGTGGGAGTGGGCAGAGAGGAAAAGGCTATGGATATGACAGGAAACGGTTGGGGGGGGGGGGTGACATGCAGTAAAGGGCCCCAGGCCGGGACTCTAATGGCGGGTACACACTACAGGATTTTTCAAACCTCCACAGATTAGGAGACCACACTCTTGATGATAACAAAAGACAGATCGCACAAGATCTCTCTCTGCTGATCTTATAGTGTGTGGTGTTCTCCGTAGTGCACACCAAACACTAAACGATTCTTCAGCGGAATATCAGGTTCTTCACAAATCTCGTGTGGTCGAACATGACTTGAGTGTTAAAAAAAACATGGCGGACGAACTGGAAGATGCAGTGGTGGTTGTTTTAGGCCTATTACTGGCTGAAAAAAACCAAAACAAAACTACTATGGAAAAAGTCATGGAGACGGTGTGCGTGCTCGGCTCCGCTAGGAACACCCCACACACTACAGGATTTCTAGTCGCAAATATTAAACATGCTCATTATTTACGATCTCGCCTTCCGAGCGGATCTGACCGGACAAAATCACTCTTAACACACCGCACACCACAGGAAAATCAGACACGATGTCCTTTGCAAACATCAGATAATCGGGCCTTGGCTGGCTTTGATCGTAAGGGGGAAATCGGGACAAAATCGCCCGGATTATCCTGTAGTGTGTACCCGCCTTAACCCAGGGCCATGCGAAGGTGCAGGTCATAGCATCAACACAGTGTAGTCGGCACCTTTCTTCATTCTTGTCAGTGTCATTTCTTATATAGCATAATGTGACCATAGATAGATACTTCACCCCCCCCCCCCCAAAAGAGTCAACAGCTTTCTAATATCTATCTTTTACATGCAGAAGAACAGGCCATGGGAGCAGATGGGCACCTTATAACACCTTTGAGACTTGACCGACCCTTTATGAGAGGTGATAGGGACAGCCTGCCAAGAGCCATCGTAATCCCACAAGTCAAGACAGATGTGGATTCTGGTTAGTAGTCTTTGTGTAATGGCTAATTACTAGGGGTGTCACGATTCTCCAAATCCTCGATTCAATTACATTTTCGATTCTAAGGTCACGATTCGATTCTCGATTTTTACATCAATTTTTTTTTTAAAGCACAGGTTGCTATGCCATTTTTAGACTAGACTTTTATGCAATATAATTTCTGACCTTTGTTCGCAATGTACCACACTACATTGTCAAGTTTAAACATTTATTAACATAATGTAACAATAACATATCTTCAGTCAATTGGAAACTTAAACAAAATAACCTGCCATCTAGTTTCTGCAGAGCTTGCAAACTGGCTTTTTTATCAAATGTAAATGATTTCAACATAACTCACTGGAAATCCAAAATACTTCCACACCGGCGACTTCAGTGAAAGAGGAGGGGGTTCAAGGTGTGTGTGTGTGTGTGTGTGTGTGTGTGTGTGGGGGGGCACTAGTAGCGACAGCAATAAAGTGTCCAATATAGTCCGCACTTTGGCTGTGAATAAAGGCGACGGCTGGATACAACAAAGCTCTCTGATATTATTTCCCTACCAGCTTAACACATGAAAGTGGTTCACCCCAAAGGTAAACACAAACTTTGGCCCTGGAGGAAATCATCTCCCCTGTGCTTCCCGACCACGGTCCGGGGGCACTTCAACACGGGTGTGGTTTTTTTTCCGCTCGGCAAGCCAACCGGGCGTGGCAGCATTGACGATCCCATTTTTTTTAATTCGATGTTCGAGATTGTGACTTAATTTCGATCGATTTTGATTTAAAATCGAAATCGTGACACCCTTACTAATTACTATATTTCCGTTTAAAATTGTGTGAGAAGAAGCTTGATCTTTATGCGGTCAACAAAGGAAGTGGTCTTTAATTCACAGCAGTTACTATAGTTTCCAGTGGTGACCCAGATCATTGATCATTAAGTCAGTACTTTGAGTATAAGATATGAAAATGTTGAAAGACATTTTGAGACCTTTTTTGTGTAGTTTTCTCCCTGCATCCCATTGAGGTTTATTTTGAATTAGAACCATCATGTATACACAACAACTATTCATGGCTGAACTTGTATGTGGTGCTAGTTTGTACTCCTCTGTAATCTACCAAATAATCCTCATTAACTGTTTCTTAACCCATATGGACTGCTCAATATTTCAGGTCCTAGCACATCCACAGCCCCCCCTCCCAACATTGTCACATCCTGGGGTGCTGGAAGTCCTGCTGGGACCGATGCCCGACCAAAGAGGAGCACTGCTAATCAACCCCCTGCTCAACCATGCAGGTACAGTCTTTGTGATGGCAATTCTCTTATTTAACAGTTGCAGTCGGTGGCATAGATGGAGGCTTCACATGATATTTCTTCATATTATCAAATTAAGCTGGTACATATTCAATGTGTTCCACAACTGGTACATGACACTCAAGAAAACCGAATTACTGGGTTAGTCCGACTATGATCGAATTTTTAAGATGCATGTATACACATTAGTCTGACTAATTTTTATTCTGAATTTTGAGGAAATGTCTCTTCAAAATTCCTATTTTTCGTCTCATAATGCCATTTCAAATTTGAAATCTTCATCACAGCTATAGTCTCCTGGCATATTAAGCACATGGGTCTTGTGCTGGTTGGAGGGAGAATGAATACACATTTTTCAGTCCATTCTTCTTTAAATTGCCGATTTTCCACTGTCCACTTTTCTTTTAGCAGTGAACTTGGAACACGCCATTTTCACGCAATCTAGGCTACAGCTGGCAAAATGTTAATAGCGAACTGCTCCAAAAACGAAATTGGAAGTTAAATATTGTGATGCAGCAGTGAGTGACCCAGCTGTCGGTGTATCGTTGGCATGGAGACAAGTCCCAGTATACACGTGCTGACCCAACCAAAACCCATAGTGAAGGAATAATAGGTTGGGGGCCACAAATAGGAGGCCGGCAGGCCGGATGCGGCCCGGGGACCGCCTATTGAGGACCACTGACCTAGATTATTTTATGGTCGCATTACTCCTGCATGTATGCGTTCCATCGAAGATTTTTTTCCTCAGGGGGGGCGTGAGCTGGAAGTAGAAGGGCGGCGGCATCTTTCCTCCGAAATAACCGCAAGCGTGCCATTGTGCATCTAGTTTGTGTAATTTTCATGTAGTACACCATATACAAAATGTACAAAGATGTAGCTTCATCTTACTCTTCGTATGCCATCGTTCTCGAAAGCCGAGGCAGAGTTTGTTGTTGCTGGTGACGTAAAGAGGTCAGTCGGAGGTGGCTCCATTACCAATAGTTGAAATGGGTACAGCGCCACCTATCGTACAGGGGTATGACATAGGCCTGGGCGATAAACCGAAAATGTACCTATACCAAATTTAGGACGATAACCGACGTCATTTTGGCCATGTCGGTAAATTCGGTGTCATAGGCGTACCATCCACTAGGGACCGGGGGGACATGTTAGGTCCACTTGATTAATCTCCCTGTCGTATGTGCTTATTTTACATTAATTTGATGGCAAACTCCGCCCGCCAATGCAACACCAGCTATGCCAGGTTAGTAATCAAGTGAACCCACTCTCGCTGTGAGTAGCGGACAGTTTGTGTAATGATACTGCGTTCAAAGGCTGCAACAGGCCACTGTCTTCGGCCGGGCGGTCCATTGATCAAACATTTGTGTTTTGTTTTTTATTAACTCAAAGTAATGACTGTATTTCCAGCTAGAACGCGCATCTCTCGCCTCCCTCCATTGTTGTTTGCATTTGTGTCTCTGCGCGGTCTGACACGTGAGTGTCCTCATGCTGAGAAACGTGACTTCTCGCGTACATGACGTCACTCCCCGAGATGCAAGAAGAAAGCAAAAATCTATATTTTTACTGAGGAAAATGACAAAACTAGTAAAGCATTACCGGCATCACTGATTGTGTAGTTTTAGTGCAACATGGAGCATAAAGATGTAAGGAAAAAAAATAAAAACTGTAGAATTAACTTTGAGCAAGTGTGGAGGAAAGTCGGAGGTGTGGACCCATTTTAAACAAGTCGTGGGCCGTGATAATATGTGGCGGCTTTTTCGAGTGCATTAAGTGCGGCACTTGTTGCATTATTCATTAAGATTTCTGTAGTTCAAACAACTCGCAATTGTAGTTGAGAACGTCAGTTATAACAGCCCACGTATTAAACAGTTGTCGGGTTTAAATCGGTCTCGGGCTCATAACTACATTCAGTGTGTCGGGCCGGGCTCGGACACAACGTGCACGGGCTCGGGTCGGGCTTGATTCTAAGCTCTACTCGGGTCCAACCGCGACTTTACTGAGGTTCACCGAGTGTGAGCAGCAGGAGGACGGTCAGCTCACCTACCAGAACATGGCACTTAATCGCTGGAAACTGATTTAGGGACTGTCATCAAATTACTTAGCATAAATATATTAATACAAAATAATTGCAGTATATTCCAATATCTTCCATGTCATGGGGCCCAGTGACTCCAGCAGCAGATTGTATTAGTAAACTGAACGAATGAGACACAGCTACTTTAGTGATTCCTCTATTTTATATGAATATTAATATGCAGAAATCTTGATTTTTTTTTTTTTCTCAATAGCTTCCATGTCATGTGAGCCACTGACTTCTGAAACAGATTCTGTTTCTATCAAAATATATAATGATAAAGGAAATAATAGTTAAAAAAAAGTTGCTCAATATATCGTGATATTGATTTGAGGCCATATCGCCCAGCCCTAGTATGACATGCTTCGGCCAATAATTTCGATTTTCTCACCAGCAGTGAGTAAGCATAGTTGAACTATGGCTGTAATCTGACTAAGCTGTGCATGTAAACGTACTGGGTGATTGAAGAGCAACCTATCTTTGCAGCTTGTGTGTAAAGGTAATCAATTTGGTAACTATCAATGCAGCACTGAACCCTACAAAAATGTCCCCAATGGGACAATAAAGTATGTTGTATTGGAGTCAATTTCATTCTGACTTTATTTCTAGGGTTTCCAAGCGTAAAGAGCTAAACAGCGGTCCAGCTGCACCACCATCAAAGAAACACAAACAGTAAGTTGGACTGTCCTTTACAGCAAATCCTTTGGACATAGTGTGGACTTTAAAGATTCATTTTCTAGAACAATTTTTTTTATAAAGGACCCTGACAGTAGCCCACAAAGATGTTAATTCTACCTGTTTTGATCAAGGAGTCCTGTCGCTCGACCAGCCCCAAAACGCAGAAATGGACAGCTAAATTCCAGGGCTGCACCCAAGACCCGTGCAGAAGCTTCCACTACTACAAACACAGAGTGAGTCTACAATTGATGGTGAAACCCCTGTCATTCTCCTAGAATTGGTGGATGGGCAAGGAGTACTTGAGCACAAAACATATTAGACTTGCAAAACTATTTCAATACCCTTTTATTGAAGTTATCAGGGACTGAGGTGGATAAATAGGCTAAAGCCGATTTAAGTTTTTGATGATTTTGTCCAAATAGGCCAAGTAGCTCTGAAGAACAGGAGCTTGAGCGCATCAGGAACCTCCAGAAGGAAGTGGCTCTGCATCGCAAGAAGAATGAGGCCAGCTACAAAGCTGCTCTGGCGGGCAGTAAGTAGACATTATTTAATGTGCACCTGCAACCCTCAGTAAAGTGTTGAGATGATTATTATTATTATTATTATTATTATTATTATTATTATTATTATTATTATTATTATTATTATAAAAGGCTAAGTTTTTTTTTCTGGCTAAAAGCTGTACTGTCACATTTGAAAAGATCTGACATTTGGGGTTTGGATTGGAAAACAACATTTACTGTTTTAGATCCACCACCAAAGAAGATGGTCCTATCAACAACAGTTCCTAAAGAATTCCATTTCAACACAAACACCCGCATTAAGGCGACCACTTCATCCAACACTGGCCACAAGGAAGTGGACTTCATTACTCAGCTCCGCAAGCCCTCCTCACCAGTAAGTCCTTCATGAATGCAACCACCTTCAGCCCCACAGTCTGCAACATGGCTTGAAGTGTTCAATCCTAGATCTTTAATGGTTCACCTGGACTGGAGTGTAAGCGGATCCTCGCAATTCAGGCAGCTAGGATCCCAAAACCATTGCAGTAAAACGGCCTATCCTCACACTGCCTCTTCAGCAAAATCACAATGCACATAACATGCAACTGAAAATCCCTAACTGAATTTAAAGTTAATAAAATTGTATAAAGGTGACAGGACAGCTGTTGACACAAGCCCCATTCACATTGCCCTTACAACGGCGCCTGTGCCCAGCAGTTGAATGGCAGAAAACTTTAACTTGCATGTCTTTGTCACCTTGTAAAATTGTATTTTAATGTTGTTTTTTTTCCTTCTCAAAAACAAACTTCAGATGACCAAGAAATTGCGTTGCATTTATTTTAATGCTTTTATTTTAAACAAATTTGCCCTGCCACTTTAAACAGTGCACATTGGAACTCACTTGAAAAATTAACAACCACAGCGACTGAGAAAGCTCCACTAACTAATCCGGTTTTTCCATACATACTTTCCATCCAACTGATGAACACTTGTCTTGAATATTGGTCAAAAGAGCTGCTGTAAATACACTTCCCCTTAATACTATTGATGAATAGCTGCCAAAAAAATCTCCACTAATAAATTTATAAACGCATTTAATATCCTATGAATTCTTGACAATAAATGTCCTCCATTATATTATTTTAACAGAGGAAACTCATTCAATTCAGCAATGATTTAACACAACTCCCAAAACGGCTGAAGGGAAACATGATGAAATGCCGCAGATATCTTGTTATGTCAACCATGAGCATGGAGAAAAGTCATTCAAGACATCTTACAACATGCTGACCTCTTGAACAAACGTTGACAACTATAAATGGTTATGGTACTAGTGCTGGGCGGTATGACGAAAAATGTATATCACGGTATTTTTCAGAATTCCTACGGTTTCACGGTATATGATGGTATTTTTTTTTTTCATGCATAATCAGGTGTTCACAGCATTTTCTACTGGTTGAGAGAGGAATTACTAGCCCCTTTTTAGATAGAAAAGGCAGCACATTTGCTGCAAGGTAAAGGCAGCACTCCGTCTATCTTTAAGGGAGGTGTAATTTTCCTCTGTTTCTCATTCTTTCTTTCCCAAAAAGATGCCACTTGGGTCGGCGTAAACATGTGACGTGAAGCACGAAGCTCGGTGTGAACAGTGACATACAACATATGTATCGGTAGAAATGTGGCGACACTTGATATATTTATTTAATTATAGATCCGTGGCCCATATTCTCGCCTCCTCAGTCAAACACACGCCGATGTTAAACCCCCGCTAGTAATGGAAGCGTGCGGCCTAGCGCACCACCCCCTCTGTTAGCTGCCTCGAGCAACAGACAGCTAACAGGAAGCAGGTGGAATTTGTCTTCAAAATAAGAGCTTTACATTGCACCCCATGGGAGTTTAGAACTGGGTTCTTAGCGGGGGGCTTTTAATTTGAAAGTCGCGATTGTTCCTAGCTTGCCGCTACACAAGTAGCGGACACAACCAAACCGTTACAGAGACGAGGAGACGCTGCATCTGCCGGATCTCAGCGGCTTTCCAGTTGCTCATTTTGACATCCGCGAGTGAAGTCATGATCTGCAATGACTATCCTATCCATCTTCACCGAAACACAACACCAGAGCACTACTGTTTACCCTCGCAGTCGCACCATACCTGTTTAGCAGCGCAACATTGAAAAGGGTCCGGTCTGAAACAGTGTCGCGCAGCATAGCGTTCCGAACGTTGTGTATTCAAATACAACGGTATGGCGGTATATTAAAAATTCATATCATTATGAAATATACACCGGTATTCGGTGTGAACCGATATACCGCCAAGCACTAAGTTGTCACTTTTTAAAAAAAAATGTTTCAGGCAAAGGCTATGAAAGGTGCCACAGTGCCCAAACCCTTCAACCTGTCAAAGGGTAACAAGAAAAAGGTGGAGGAGCCATCTGTCTATGTGCCCATGGCTCAGCAGATACAGCAGTTTCAGAAACGAACCCCTGACCGCTACCATTTGCGCAGTCGCAAGAGTCAAGAGAAAGGTGTGTATGTCTTTATTTTATTTTTTTACGACATTCAGTGACAAGATTTTAGGTGTGAGTGTATAAGAGGATGACATGGGTTGTAACTGTTGGTTAGGACCATCCCCAGTGAAGGTTGACCACCTTAAGCTCACCCACCCTCACACTCCACACCTGAAGACCAACCAGAGAAGCCGGCCACCTGCTGTAAAGAGCACTGCTGAGCTGGAGTCTGAAGAGTTGGAAAAACTTAACAAGTAAGACAATTTCACTTTACCTCTCCTTGTCACATTCTCAAACTAACGGTCAAGCCCTTTCTGCAGCAATCGACCAAATGTGCATAGGTGTGAAATGTGACGACACACTTGTAAATGCATTTTAAATCATATTTCCTGATGAATGATGGCTCAGAGGTGACGTGTCCACTTTCAGAGACTTGAAAGGGTTCCTTTTTATTTTTACATAATTTTATAATTATTCCATCTTATTGAGGAGCACACTTATATGATGCTCTGACAGTTAAGCACTATATGTTATTCTATGGGCCTTTGGCTAATGTTGTGTTTTAATCACAGGTTTAAATTCAAGGCCCTGGAGCTGAACAGGAAAATATTAGATGGTGTAGAGGGCCTAAAGAAACCTGCAGTGAAGGAACCCACTGTACCTGAAGCATTCGAGTTGCAGATTGAAAAAAGGCTCCAGGAGAGACAGGCCACCAAGCCTCAAGAAGGAGAAGAGAAGCCGCACATCTTTAAATCCCAGCCTCTACCCAAAAAGATCCTGGAAGGAGTAGTGGTGAGTAACCCTGGGACCAGTTCAGTGTTGAATACAAGGATTTACACCAAGACTGGCTGGCTTGTTTTTGTTTGTTTTTTTATCGAGAGAATATAATGTTGTGGTGGTGGTGGTGACTGTAGTAACAAATGTCCCATCAACAGGGTTTGCCAGAGAGGAAGGTTCTGCCTGCAACTGTGCCAGAATCTCCAGCTTTTGCTCTCAAGCATCGGGTCCATAGGGAACCCAAGGTTGAGGAAGTAAGGGACACTTTTTTGGGGGGGGGGTATTGACTTTAAAAGCTGCTCAGTTCTCTTTCCCTTCACTCACCTAATGTGCCGATCCACCACAGCCATCCTCATGTTAACCTTAAACCTGGCGTGGGTTTTCCTTTTTGTCAGGTCAAACAGTCTTCACCAGTCAAGGCCCCCCAAGTACCTCACTTTGGCCTCCCCTTCCAGCCCCGCCTACCAGAGAACCACCATGTGGAGGTCTGTCCTTTCTCCTTTGAGGAGAGGGAACGAGAGAGGAGGGTGTTGAAAGAGAAAAGGCTGGAAGACAAGCGAAATGAGGAGGTGAAGTCACTCATCCTGAATCTGTGTCCTTGTATCGCAGAATAAGGACAAAGTGCTAAATCACTTCTCGTTTCCAACTTTCCAGGTACCTCAGTTTAAGGCACAGCCACTTCCAGACTTCGACACCGTGAACCTCCCCGAGAAGAAGAAGCTGGAACCCACCAAGCCGGAGCCCTTCAGACTGCTCATAGATGAACGTGGAGCCGCGAGGACCAGTCGCTGGGAGCAGATGGTGCAACACAATTTTCCACTGAGCACTCGGAAACAGATTTATTCTGACAGTCTGTACCTCGGAATTCAAACATAACCTCTGTGCTTTGTAGGTAAAAGAAGAGCAGAAACAACAGGAGGAAGCAGCAGTGTTCAAAGCTAGGCCCAACACAGTCACTCTTAAAGAGCCTTTCCAGCCCAGAAAGGAGAGCCGGGCTACTGTTGGTAAGACTAACATGCAGAGCTGCATCACTGACCCAAACACATTCCTGGATCTTTTCTTTGGCTGCTTTTATACTTATTTGTACTGATGTCATGCTGTCTTAACCTTGTGTACTTATGTGCAGTAAGATGCAATGGTTATTTCATGCAGGTTGGCAAGTTATTTCAACAAAATTTTCTTATCACAAGTGTGAGCTGCTGACTGATCCATAGCAGTTCATGGATACAGTGAAACTGCTCTTGTGATGCAGCAATGTGGCCAGCCCTGGTTCTAATGTAGCACCATGATAAAATGCATAAATGGTGGGGGGTGCAGTGTAGTTCTTCAGTGTTGTGTAACTCACTATGTTCCTGTCACTTTCATCACCCTCTGTCGCGGCACTCTTCAGAACTCAATCATTCTTCTACAGTTGTGGAGGTCTTTGAGCTGTCTACAGAGCGACGGGCCCGGGAGCGGCAGGAGTATGAGCGACTGGCCAGTGAGAAGGAGGCTCTCAGGACATTTATGGAGGAGGAGCAGAGACGGGAGGAGGAGCAGAGGAAGAAGGAGGAAATTTCCAGAATGCGGCAAGAACAGGTTAGTTCACTTGGAGTGAAACTCTCGCCAAAAAGCAACCTAGGCTTTATTTGTGAATGTATATGAGTCAAACCTTCGTGTAAATGCATAATTACGAAGGAAGAGGCACTTACCATAGTTTCATTTTGGGCAAGCTAAATGCAGTGGCACTCTTACGATAGCATCAAAATCGCTATTTTTGAAACACTAAGAAGGCTCGACACAATATGAAACTTTGCTCGTAGTATCACCAGGGTCTCTACACATGAACACAAGCATTGCGAACATTGCACAGTTTACTAAAAAGAAGGTTTTTGAATGACTCATGTTAGCTGCTGCATCTCTGGCGCGCCGTCATGGCAGACAAAGAGTCGATCCCAGAGTGCTACCCAACAGGTAGGAGGTCCACCATTACACTCCTACCTCTTCCATTGCTCCGTGGTCCAGTTCTGATGCTCACATGCCCATTGTTTGGCACTTCCGGTGGTGGACAGGGGTCTGCATGGGCACCCTGACTGGTCTGTGGCTATGCAGCCCCATACGCAACAAACTGCAATGCACTGTGTATTCTGACATCACCTAATATATCCCACCCACTAACGGGTGCCATGATGAAAAGATAATCAGAGTTATTCACTGTGTGTCTGTGTCATATTCTTTACTAGCCTTAGGTCTTGTCCACACGTACCAAAAGGATCTCTTTCCCCCCCCCCCGTCTTCCTTGGCATCGTTTCAAGAATATTCTTCCAAACGGATCCACTGAAAACAACTCATAACGCTGTAGTTCATATTCCAGGCCTATAGGTGGCACTTGAAATTCACCAAAAACGGAGAAGAGACAGAGCTTGCACGCTGTATACAGACAGTAGAGGTGGGTGTAATTCATCGATGTGGCGATGCATCGCGATGCCTTACATGACGATTTGGCATCGATTAATTAACGTTGATGCTTTGCCGCAAGACCGGAACAAAAAACATGTAACCGGAACCTTAGCGTGTGCATCGCCCGGACTGTTCAGTGAGTGGGACCACAACAAACGGAGAAGTAACGTTGGTTTCGGTTAGTGGTGCGCACCATGGAGCCGCGCTACAAACTCCCTCACTAATGAGTGCCACTCTGCTTTACTGTGTTTGTGTTGTGTTCACCTAACTGTACTGAAGCTCCAGACTGAATAAGTTCACATGGATTAAAGTTCTCCGTCGCTACGACGGATTTCCGTCATTCAAACTTCACAGAGGCGACTTATGAGATCAATGTAGATCGCACTTGAGAATCCAAAACAAGGGAAAGAGAAAAAGAAAAAGTGATGGAGGAGAGGACAAGGCCAAGGAAAAAAGTGTGTGTGTGTGATGTCAGTGTATGCAGCTGGAGCCTGATGAGTAAAGTTCAGTGTCTGAAAGATTGTCTTCCTCCTCTGCAGGTTCACAAGGCTCAGCCAATCAGACACTACAAACCTGTTGCACTGAAGAAGAGTGAAGTTCCACTCACAATTCCCCAGTCCCCAAACTTTTCTGATCGTTTCCGCCTGTGAGCAGCTTGCCTCATTCTACTCAGTAGAAAAGTGACCAGGTTCTAACTATGTTTTTTATTTTGTGCCATTTTTCTGCAATTCAAAAGAAATTTTTTTGTCTTCTCCACGTTTAGCTTTTAACCATTATTGTACATTATTTTCTGTCTGTTTTTTTTTTTGTTTTTGTTTTTTTTTCTATATTAACTCTCTTAAATAAAGGCTTTAATATTACCAGATGCTATGGACATTTTAATTTAAATTGCTGGAAGAACTGTGATGGCAGTAAAACAAATGCCAACTTCACCTTTTTATTCAGGAGACAATTAAAATCGGTGCAAAATAGAATTGAGTACAAATTGGAATCTGCACTAAATCACATTCACCAAGATGAGACTTTTTTGGAGCAGACTGTACCTTTCAGCAGGTTTATGTTGTGTTGCAGTTAGGGCTGGGACGACGCGTCGACTTCATCGACGATATAAATTCGTCAACATGAATAATTTGCATCGAAAAACAGGAAGTGGTAGGACCCGCGGAGGCTGAGAATAGCCCCTCTCTCACAGACGCTGCATTAACGCCGCAGCGGCGGTTCATCAATTTTCCGCCATTGGTCATTCACACAGAGCGTAGCACCGCTGGGGTAAAGACGAACCGCTGTGTAATTCACACAGAAAGCCAGCGCTGTGGGTCCGAAAGAGACGTGACGGTACACATCATGATGATGACGTTGGTGTGTTTCCCAGGTGTCCCCCCGGTCAATCTAAACCCGCAGACCGTTTTATAATGTGTAGTGATTGAGAAACCGGCCCCCTAAACATCCTGGAAGATGAAAGTGTCGGGAGGGAGGGCTGACCGTCGCGGTGATTTATATCAACACAACCACTTGAGTGAGTTAAAGTTTTTTGCCGGTGACAGACGCTGTTTTTTCGGGCAGAAATGTGACGAAGAGTCAGTAGGACAGGCGGAGGACGGATGCTGCACCGCCTACAACTGCGGTATTTTTTCCTCATAAATTACAAATAACAGTTACAGTTACTATATTACTTTTGTTTGGCCATGTAACGTTAAATTAATCGCTAGATTAATCGTTTGAAAAATAATCGTTTGGGACAGCTCTAGTTGCAGTCCATTGAAATTTTCATTTTCTGGCCTCCAAGCCTTCCAGGTGCAAGACTCTTAATCTAACAAAAAACTTGTGACTGTAAAAGATGTCTCTTTGCACTTTGATTATACACAGAATTGCAGCCTCATTGAATAATGCCATCATACATTTTATTATATGGCACTTTTATACTTCTACTCTAAATATTCCCTTCTCTAGCCTACTGCAAATAAATGTCACTCACAAATACTGTACATCCTCCTGCTCTGTGTGTTGTCAGACAACTTCATGAAATCAGGGTGGGTGGCCCTTACAAGTAGGAATTCAGTCTTGGAATGGTTTTCCATTGTACTTTCTCTTGTTGGAATTGGGAAACCTTTGTGTTCCACGTTGTCACAAAGAACGTCATGTGTTGCTGTTAAAGTATCATACTTTTCCCTCAGGAGCTTGAAAAGGCCAAAAAACGCTGGACACAAACTATGAATAAATGTTAATGTTGAATGTGACAGTTTTTTTTTATTTTTTTTTTTATAACTCTCTTTATTGATTTTACTCAATTTTGGTATACAACATATCAGACAATACAGACATCATACACATATACACGTACACTTTCACATAAAAAAAAAGAAAATCAAATCATTTAAGTTGTATTAACTTATGTATCTCAGAATGAAAAATAGACAGATGAAGACAGGTAAAAAAAAAAAAACAGGAATAAAATTGAATAAATATAATCAAATGAAGATTAAAAAAAAAATTATATTAAAAAAATAAATAAAAAAACTCTTTCCTCCTATTAAAAGCACTTCTATAACTTGCCCTCAGACTATGTGTGGTGGTTAAAATAATCAATAAATGGTTGCCAACTTCTATAGAACTTACTTTCCTGATTTTTCAGTAAGAATCTGATTTTCTCCAGCTCTAAGTATCTCATAACATCTGTCATAAGATTTGAATAAGTTGGGGCTGTCTTTTGTTTCCAATTAAGTAATATCAATCTCCGCGCAAGTAGGCTGACATACGAAACCATGTTGTGTTCCATGTTGCTTTACGTTATGCTTGAATCAATAATTCCTAGAACCGCCACCAGTGGATCTACGATAATAGGTCTATGTAAGATATTCGAAAGATATTGTCCCAGTAATTTAATAGCTTCCGGCAGCTCCAGAACATATGACCCAGTGTTGCTGGTCCGAGTCCACATCTGTCACATGAAGGATCTACTGAGGGAAATATTTTATGAAGCTTTTGTTATGACCAGTGTAGACGATGTATTATTTTAAATTGCATGAGGCCATGTCTTGCACATATTGAAGAACTATGAGTTTGTGTTAGGGCTCTCTGCCATTGATCTTCTGTGATCCCTCTGCCGAGGTCATCCTGCCACGCCAACCTCAGATGATCCATAGTAGCTTTGCCAGCCAGATTTGACAGACTTTCGTATATCTTGGATATTCCTCCTTTTTTAGAGGGATCTTGCATAAGTATCGATTCCATTGAGGATCGGTTTGGAGAATTCGGATATGATGGATTATTCTGAATAACAAAACTCCTTATCTGTAAATATTTATAAAACTGTGACCTTGGAATATTGTAGTTTTCCTGTACCTGTTCAAATGTTGGAAAAACTTGATCTATAAATATATCCAGGAAGGTATGAATTCCTTTTTCGAACCAATCCTTAAATAATGTATTAGTAAAAGAGGGTGCGAAGGCGTGGTTTTCGATAAGAGGGCTTTGAAGAGAACAAGACTGCCAACCATAAAAGTTTCGAATTTGGGACCAAATCTTGAGTGAATGGGAGACGACTGGATTGTCTAGCGAGTCAGGGTCTACAGTGGGCAGAGCTGAGAACAACATGGCTGGGAGAGAAGAAGGGTGACAGCAGGCGTTTTCAATACTTAACCACAGCGGAGGCTTTTTTTGTAGCCAGTAAGTCATCATTTTAATGTTACTTGCCCAATAATAAAATTTAAAGTTCGGCAACCCCATACCTCCTACTGATGAATGTGACACACTGTTGACTAAGTCGATATGGTAAACTTGTCAAAGTGCTTTATGCAGGAAAAAAGGTTACTGATCAGTCATTGCACTTAAAAACAAATGGAAATTCAGAACACATGAATTCCGATAAATTCAAGCTAGAACACTACTTCAAATGCTCATATTCAGTAAGTTAAATTTTATGACTAAACTCATGGAAAAAGGTTTGCTTAGAATATTCAGAAAATTCTCTGAATCGATTAAGGGAAGCAGTGCCACCGACCACCCGCTGTCCCTCGCCGGACGCCTCTCGGACCCCGCCTCCAGCAGCTGGAACACCTCGCTCGAGGGTCGGAGGGTTGGAGGGTGATGCGCCGCGGAAACACCGGAGCTGCGGAGACGGGGTTCGATATTGAAGCGACCAAAATGGAATCGTGAGGTTCTTAAAAATACCGAGGCCTATTGATAACATAAAACATCCATCCACCACACCATTAAAACTGCCTGCTTTTCACTAGCCCCATCCACACTGCCGTTTGGATGCAGGGATCCTGCGCCAATTCTCCACCTCTGCCTCTGTGTGAAAGTCGCGGAGGTGGCGAGAGGAGAAATTTTGCTCTGGCGCAGTATTGGCGAACCGAACCAGTGTGAATGGATAAGCCGGCTGCGCGTATTGAGGGCGCGTTGGTCTGACAGTCTGTTAACTACACAGGTCCTTCACTCAACTAAATAAAGACAAATGTCCCATAAAGCAACGTCTCATGACCAAACAGTAACATTAACTGTCTTTGCGGTATTTTTTTCCCCCCTCATAAGTTGCCAGTTACATGGAGAAGTGTCTGTCCTCCTGCCTGTCCTACCGACTCCTCGTCACATTTCTGCCCAAAAAACAGAATCTGTCACCGGCAAAAAAAACTTTTACTCACCAAGTGTTTGTGTTGGGGGGGAATCACGGTGTCAGACAGCCCTCCGGACCACACTTCAGTGAACTTTCCCCCAGAAAACAGCCTCCGTCTCCGCGAGTGACAGAGTCAGACAGCGTCCTGCTTACTGATGGCGAAAAACGTAGCTTTGTCGCTTTCAAGGAAGATTGGTAGGTCAGGATCTCAATCACAACACAACACATCATAACAGAATCCTTATGATGATTATAAACTATTAACAGGAGGGAACCGTAGAACCTCCGTATCCCTACGCAGTTGCACTAATGCGGAGGGATACGGAGAGTTAAGTTTTGTTTCTATCGAAAATAAACCTCTCGTCCAGCGACTGGGCCTCGCACTGTATTTAGCCGCTCGCAGATCGTCTGTTGCCCGGCTGCGCTAATGCGTAGGGATACAGAGGTTCTACGGTTGAGGAAATGTAGTGCCAAAAGAAAGGTCGGTCTGACGGCGATGTAAAGCGGTGTGAATTTTCCCTTTACAACGTACACTTGAACTGTAATAGATGTTTTAAGGTGAGCCTTGTTTAAAGTGGTTTATTTCGCTTTTTCTCTGGACCCCGTTCACTGCAGTACAAAGCTGAGCATCTGGCTGGAGCGGCTCGCTACTTCTCCAAACTGAGGCTGCGCTGATCTGTGATTACGGTAGGGAACAGATCGACTACAGTAAGGTGACCAGATTTCTGAAAAGAAAATCGGGGACATTTTCAGCGCGGTGGTCAAAATTAAAATGTTATCATTATGAAATAAATAACAGGGGCAATTACATATTAATGTATTTTAATTTCAATGTGTATTTTTAATGTGTATTAAAGCAAATGAGTAGCAAATAAGACGTTTCCGTAGTCCCAGTAGAAGTAGTTCGGTAGTAGTATAATTAAAGAATAGCCACCTCTCTGGCTGCATGAGTTGTTTATTCTATCATATGTCTGCAGCATTTGACATCAAAGCTGTAAAAAACAGAGATAAAACAAAAACGACAACAAAACAGATTCTTAGCTTATTCAACATTTTTATTGAAAAGCTCTTTAGTTTTTGGTCCTAAATGTCTGGATCCAAGCAGGTCCACCACAGTCCTCTCCCGTAGCCTCAGCCTCCGTGACCTGGATGGAATAACAGCAGAGGAGAACATGAGCAAAACTGAAAGAACAGATGCAATAGTAAGAAGTTTGTTTCTTAACAAAGCAATAACATCAGATTTGATAACATACTTTTATAATTTAGTCATGTGCTCCTTTATTTCCTTATCTGCTCAATGTAATTGCCTGTTTGAAATGTGCTATACCAGAGATTCTTTAACCCTCAGACCACATACCACTGTGTCAAACCAAATTTCCAAAGTGCCAATTTTTTAACCCATGCAACAGCATCGGCCTTCATTTATTAAGTGCACTCACAAATGTCACTTCTTAAGGGGACAGACTTAATATTACATTCACAATTCCAGTAATTATCAATTAAATTAAATTCAATAGGCTTTATTGGCATGACATTTTACATGTGTTGCCAAAGCACAGTCAGAACAATAACAACAACAATACTATTCAACAGAACAAAATCAATAACTAAATGGACAAAAAAGATGAAACAACACATGTACACAAAAACAATGCAAGTGTCAGTTTACTGACAACAAAACGGATAACAAAAGCAAACCTACTGATGATAGAATAAAATAAAGAGATGTTGAAATAAAATGAGATAGTAGTTGGTATAATACAAATAGGGATAATATAGATATATAGAAGTAAAATGAGAATAAATAAATAAATAAAAGGAGATAGTGGCAGTAGAATATTGTAAGTACAAGAATCCTTATAAATGTCTATCTGACTCTTTATCTATGTCCCACTGGTTGTCTCTTGTTGTGGCAGGAAGTGACATATTTAGCAGCCAACACTGCATATTCTTTCTTTTCCCCTAGAATGAGGTGTAATTTCTCCCTTTCTGTCAAACCCCTTTAACTCTGTCTCTCACTCTTTCTCATTCCCTCTTTCACTGTCTCATTTCCTCCATATCTCTCTCTCCTTTGCCTCACCTGACTTGCATATTTCTCAGAAGAATGTATTTTCCTCTGGGTAGCTCTGTCGTTGGCCAGGATCTCCATGAATTTCTCACAAGGGAGATTGATGTTTGTCTTAGTGTCCGACCGATACGGATTTTTTGGCCTGATAACGATTGCCGATATTAGAGGAGGTGCAATCACCGATAGCCGATATGCAACCGATAAAGTGAGTTTTTGAGCTGGAATGAAAACAGGCCTTGGATTGTGCATAGATTTTGCACCGATATGATGATGCAATAGTACATTCACAGTGACAGTAGTACAGACAGATGCTTCCTTGAACCAATGACATTGGTTCAAGGAAGCATCTGTCTGTACTGTCTTTGTTCAAGACTTTTAACATTTAACATACTTTGCTCCTTTTTTCAGCCATCTGTGTAATAAAGAAAAGAAAACATTTATATTATTTAACCTATGCATTTTTAAATTTGTAAACAGAGAACCATTCATTTCACTGTGTTAATTCATATTTGCATGCAAAACAGACGGAACAGCGATCTCAGCTGCCTACAGCTGCTGCTGTTATTGTTTTTAACAAAGACGAAAACAGCGCTTGATTGCTGAAAGGCAAAGCCCGTGTGGCGCTGGCAGCGGCCACAAATAAGAGACACCAGCGTTGATGAGAAGGTGATGCGGCACGCTCGTAGCCTTCATGTTAAAGAGCAACTAAACCCCTCAGTTTTGGATGACGTGCTCTAAGCTGGAAATTCAAAAAATGCCTTGATTATGGGCGGGGCTCCAGGAGTACTCTCCGATTCCCCCCTCCCCCCTCCCCCCTAACCGTCACCACACTCACACATGCAGAAAAAAAAAAGTTTTTTTTAAATTTATTTTTTTAGTTTTTATAGGAGGGGGCGGAGCTAACCGTGGTGGACCGTGACGAAAGCTGCCTCCAAAACGTCATCTGCCTCCATCTCAGCCAATAGGAAGATTCGATTGTAATAACCGGG
>CAEMYA010000839.1:162843-182438 GCA_903131615.1 Diplodus sargus | reverse complement strand
ACCTTCCGTACGCTCTGGTAGATTAATAATCTTTATATTGTTACGTCTTGATCTGTTTTCTTGGTCTTCCAACCTGTTGATGGCGTCTTTCAGCCGAGCCTCGCTCTGGTCAATGTGGGTTTGGAGATGCGACACAGTGTCTTCCAGGTCAGAAATTCTGTCCTCGGCGTTTACTACCCTTTGCTCCACCGCTTTGACTTTTTCGCACACTGAGTTCACCGACTTTAGTATTTGGTCGAGTTTGGTGTCTAGACAGGAGTTGAGCTTTGCAAACACCCCCTCATTTATCTTGGCTACCAGGGCATCTGTGTCGTCTTCCGCCATGTTAGCTGCCACGGTCACATTAGCCGCCGCTGGCTGAGTCCGAGTTTTCCGGGTGCTGGATCTCAAAATCCTTCGTGGTGTTGTCCAGAAGTCACGCAATGACATTCCCTCTTCGATTATGTGCTGTTTTGGTCACCTTCACTATCCCAAAAATGTTTAATTTTAGGTTTGTTCTGGAGAGCCCCGCTCTAGCGCTCCTACTCTCTTCGCATCACTAGCGCCGCCCCGAAACACGCCATTCTAATGCAATATAGGCTCTTACAGCCGGCAAAATGTAAATATTCGAGCTGCTCCAAAAACAAAAGTTAAAAAGTGATCCAGCAGTCGGTGTATCGTTGGCATGGAGACAAGTGCCGACCCAACCAAAACACATGGTGAAGGAATAATAGTTCGGGGGCCACAAATAGGCAGGCCGCCTATTGAGGACCACTGCTCTGCATGGATCTCATCCCTGAACAAGAGAGGGGGTCAGATTGGAGATGACTTGCCAAAGTAGGTGACAGTTCAGGACAATGTCAGTTTCCATCTATCCAAAATCATCAGTCAATGGTTTGCGACCCACAACAGTATGCTGATGGAGTTCCTCTCACCCTACTCCCCACTCCTATTTTTCTCAGCATGGAGATGGAAAGTATATGATCGCCAGCCACAGAGGACCCCAATCAATCTCCCACATACACTCAGGTGTAACTTACAATTTACAATAATTGTCATCAGAACTTTAGCCATAGATTACATCAGAACACCCCTCCAGAGAACACTGTTATATTGACAACTTGACTAGGCAATTTGACTGTCTTATCCGTACACAATGGCACAAGGACTTAGACTCATTCTAATGGCACTGACATGTTCCTTGAAACAGATATTTACTTTTGAGAGATGAACAAAGGATTTTGAGCAAGAGATGGGCTTTTGCAGGTAATCCATGGTGTTTTGCTATTTGTATGAATTGTTTTGAGAAATACACATATTGTTTTGCAAATGTCGAGGATGATTCGAGAAATGTACCAAAGCGACTGAGAAAAACTGTAACAGTTTGCTGTGTGGTGAACTTTTGGATGAGATGTGGAGCTTAAATAGAACTCCTCTTCATTCTGTTTCTATTAAAACTTTTTGCAGCTTGGACAGACAGCCTAGCTCAGGGGCTCTGATATTCAGGTCTGAATTTCAATCGTGAATTTTACTTTGACTTTTGACCTGGCTTGAATTTTTGGATAATTTGTTTTTCTGACTGAACAATTTCAATATACATTTTTGAATACTGGATACTTTAAATTTTGCATCTGAATTTGCCTCAAGTACCAGATTTATATTTGGGGGACCCTGCCACCTTTCTAGCCTCAAACAGTGTCCTGTGGACCTTATTTCCCTCTGAGAACAGCTTGTTCATTCACTTATGGAACAAATAAACATTTATATTTGTATCAGTACTGTGAGTATTAAAATTCTGAGTTTTAATTTGTTCTCCGAAACTATACGGTGCCTATTTAATGCTGTTAGGATTTCTTGTTAAAGGACTCAGGTCGGATTTTGTCTGACAGTCTGAAGGATTTGACCTCATACACATTCTTGAGTGTCTTGTGTCAGTGCCACTTCCACTCTGCTAACAGAGTGCAACAATAGCTAACGGGAGTTTAGAAATGTGGTCCGCTAACATAAATAACTGATGGGCATTCAGCACAACACAGAAGTTCCACAGAGCTCCTTTAAGTATTGAGCAGTTAATAACTTTTCACAAAGAGGGATTCACTCGCCTATAAGAAGTATTAATATCCAGTAATTGTTTCCACCCGTGAGGTTTATTTCTAAGAAATAATCGAGATGGGTTAGGGTTAGGGTTAGTTTGACCCTCATGACATGGCAGGGTGACTGTAGTTTAATCACAGTTCAGACACACTTCAGTTTGGTTCACTGTTTTATTGACGTTGTGTTCAAAGCACAGGGATGGTTTTTAGTAGTAAGAAATGACAACTGTATGAGTAGGTTACACATTTATGAACTCAGCTAATCAACATCAGTGAGTGCAGAACAAAAGTGAGCTCTTGTGCTAATATGAAATCCCACATAAAGAAGTTAATATTGCAAATGTTAATAAGAAAAATATGTGGGATTTGATCAAATATAGAAAAAATAAATAAGATGTTACAGGCTTTGGAGTGTCTCAGTTCAAGATGGTATGGGGAAATAACGGCTTTGGATAGAGAAAAGAATATTAGTAAGATTCAACAATTCCGAAAAAAAATTAAAATAAAAAATAAAAAATTAAGCTGGACTCGTGACTTCCTGAGAGAAGTCCAGGTCAAGGCACAACAGGATCAACTGGATGACACCACACAGACTCCAGACCAAATGGTGGTATCAAAGCTGCTCTGTACAGTAAGTTATGATGACGTGTTAACTAATCATCCGTTCCTCCCACAGCGCGCTAACTCTCTGAAATTAAAGGTGCACTATGTAGCTTTGGGGGGAGACATTCTAATGAGAAGAGAAAGATCTTCATTGACTGAATTTTTCCACCTAAACAAACTAAATAATCAAACTCTCTTTGTTTTCATGACTGAATAAACAAACAGACCTTAAAGAACAACAGAATTCATACAGTTTTACTCTGCTTATATGTGGCGAACCCGGCCACCACAGTGTTCTGGGACCTTATTTTCCTCTGAGAACAGCTTGTTTATTCAGTTATGGCAAAAAACGATATTTCTGAGTTTGTGTCATTTCTTCATTAATACTGTAATTCTGAGTTTCACTTTCTTCTCCAAAATTTCATAGTGCTCCTTTAATCTCTCCATCAAAAACAACTCAAGGCACAATGTAGAATTTATTCGAAACTGAAATGCTAATGTGTTTCAAATATTTTCTCATTCTGTTGGTAATGTTTTTGAATTTTTAAATAAAACATTCTGACCATTTCTTACATTTTGCACCTTCTTTGGACACCTTCTTTTGGACACTCCTTCAGAACAGAGTGCCTCAAAATGATGTAATACTCGCTGCTTCAGAGAGCTTTAATCATTTCAGTTTATATTGTGATGGAGTGGTGCACATTCCCAAACCAGTCAGTACAAAGTATGAAACTCCTGGTCCTGTCAAACACTTGGCTGCTGGGCTATTACTGGTTGATAATCCAGTCTTGACTACACTAAAAACACTAGTTCTGCTCAAATTAAAGTTATACTCATTATGCTTAGTAGGTTTGAAAGAACAGCTGCAGTTGACCTAAGATACATGCAGGCTGCTGGTCACGCTTTTTCTACTTAAAAAGATGTCATGTGAGAGGGTTTGAATGGAGTGTTACTTTTAGCCCAGTTCTCCACTAATAAGGGGATTTGTTATTATGTTCATTATATCGTAGAACACTGCTAATAAAGAACAAACTGTACAAAGTCCTTTAAACAAAGAAGGTAACACATCATTAAAACAAAAGGAATTAATAGTGAAATGGTCTGGTATTTTGTCTGGACTAGCCAGTGATGTGTGCCATCTTTGGGTGTTCAGGGATCCACGAAGGACACTGCTATGTACCGGACACCAGCGGTGGTCGGCAGGCCCTCATGGTAGTGAGTGAGGCGGCCCGGGTGCATGAGGGCCCAGCCTTTGCGAGGGGCCTTGATGGAGCAGTCGTAGCGGAGGAACTTGCATCCGCCACCCTGTAGTCACAACAGAATAGGTATGAGCAGGGTATAAAATTATATTTTTGATCTACCTGCCAATGGCAGGTAGGGTTTGAAATTTTACCAGCCAAAATATGTTTTGACCGGCCACTCAAGTGTTCAAAATCACAACCTTAACTAACAGATTTCCTGTAGTGAACACTGAACAGCATAAAGATAATTGTTAATTGCCCACTGATTGTTTTTTTTAGTGGGGAACTATCTAAACTAATACTTCTTCCTCTTCCTCTACTACTCATGTGTGATTGGCAAAGGACAAAAAAGCAGGAAAATATACGACTCCACTATGTCTCTCTTTACATTTGGTTTGTCCTGTTGTTAGCTTCAGCTAAGAAAGAAATAGTTCGCCCCACACGTCTAAAATTCTTAAGATTTTTTCATAGCAGCAGTGCTCCGAGTCTGAGAAAATTGAAAAATAACCCTTTAAATGGTGACTACTGGTGACATTTTTGAAAATTTTTATGTATACATATACACATACATATATATACATACATATATATACATATATACATATACATATACATATATATATTTTCAGAGTTTCAGAATCTAAGACATGAGACAAAATAGTGTAGAGGTTGACATCGCTGTTTGAAAATATGTTAACCTCTTGAACATTAGAGAACTTTTTTACCCTTATTTTCTTTATTATTATATATTTTTTATGGAAACAGAATCTTTCAGAAGTCAGTGGGCCACATGACATGGGTATTGGGAAAAAAATAATTTCTGCATATCATATAAAATAGAGGAAGCACTAAAATACAATAAAAAGAGCTGTGTCTTATTTGTCCAGTTTACTAATACAATCTGCTGCTGGTTTAGAGTCACTGGGTCACATGACATGGAAGATATTGAAAAAACTGCAATTATTTTGTATTAATTTATTTATGCTAAGTAATTTAATGACGGTCCCTAAATCAGTCTCCAGGGATTCAGCGCGAGGCTCTGGGAGGTGAGCTAACTGCCCTCCTGCTGCTAACACTGAACTTCAGTAAAGTCGCGGCTGAACCCGAGTGAATATCCGCCGAATATCCAACCTGAAACTAACTTCAACCCGGTTCGATAAGTAGGATGACGAGGATTTCAATCATTCAACTTAAACGGTGACTTTTAGAAATTACACAAATAGCAGTAATGACAATAATAATCGACTTTAAGATAACTTAGGGTGTAGTGCTTTCACTGTGTGCAACTTAAATTCACCATTCGCCCGTGATATTAAACCGACAAAAATCATGTCTTTTTTTAGTTCCCTAACCTTTTCTCTGTCTCTGCTTGCTTTTCGGAGGGAAGTCAGTGTTGTACTTTTTATGAACAGTTCGAAAGAGCCTCTCAACATTCCCCTTCTTTGGAATAGCGATGGTAGTTTGACAAATCAGACAAATGCACATTTTTTTTATGTCCTTTCTCTTGTTGATATCAATTGGAGCCGCTAACCAGGTCACTTAGCTCACGTGTTTTGCAGTAGCTAGTGTGTTCGCGCATGCATGGTGACCCATGACTCCTGACACGTACAAGAAGAGATCTCAGAGTGGCCGTCTTGTACGTCAATCAGGTGGCATAGACTCGACTTGGCCTTTCAGAGATTCATTCATTTTCCTACTGCTTAATCTAAAAAATTTTTTTTTCAAAAGTAAAGAAAAGAAAAGGGAATGTCACACGATCTACCCGCACTACCTTTGTGATCTACCGGTTGATTGCGATCGGTGTATTGGGCTCCCCTGTTGTAGAGTCTCCTCTGGTGGACAAACTGTGCTACGCCAACACTAATAACATGGTTGAAGGGTGTTTCTACCGTTTGGGCTCTAGTATCATGATCAAATATTAAACATGTTTTATACCTTAACAATGTTAATATTCAGAAAAGTTAGCTTTAACCCTCCCAGAACTGTGCAAGACTTCTTACACACTGCATAACACATCATTGCAATAGCTTCAGAGATGACAGATATTGTAAATCTGACAGTGTGGTCAAATGGCTGGTTGTTTAGTCCAGTTTATTGGAGATGCAGGGAACCAAATGGATGCAACAATAAAAACAAGTCTCCTAGCTTCAGCTTCATGTGCCATGCAAAGAAGACAGACTCATAAACACAGAGATGACACAAATGGAAAGTCTGAAACTCCGGGGATGTAGATGTACATGCCAGAAATATGATGGCAATCCATTTTCAGTTACATGATTCTGATTTCAGCACCACTTTGTCCTACACTGTGTTGTTTGAGCTACTCTTAATATATTAAAAAACTTATATTTTCCATCTTAAACTAGGCAAAACAAAGCCTACTGACCTCCAGGTATGTGTGCATTTTGTCTGGATTACTGGCTCATCAGTGATTCGTTTGTGGTAACTTGATTAATAGGCGTCTAATTATCTTGCCCCTATGTGTAAAATTGTCACATATTCAAAACAATTGTTCTGATGGTGTGCTTATTGTTCTATACTACCAGTAGGAGTCGCCAAAGTCAGAACATTACAAATTCACCACACAGTGGCTTCCTAAATGTTATATGTCCTTTCACAGGAGGCACCCTGTTGGCGTAATTAATTGACATATGTAGCATTCTGGTTACAAAGATGCTTAAAGCCATACAGTAAAAATTATTTATCCTGTGTTTCCTGACAGTCATGATCAAAGTTCTAAAAAACGTTTAGCAAAATATTCAATGTTTTACTTACTAATTTCTAAAAAAAAACCCTTTTACTTTCTTGGCAAGAAGTCCACAATATTTCAACTGGTATGCTTCAAACTAATTGTAACATTTAATTGTTAGTGAAACCTAGAGTTTTCTTTTCTTTTTTTATTACTGTACATGCACAGAAACAACAGTTTTGAAAATTTGAGTCTGGGCATGTTCAGTGTCCGTTTTCCCCAAAGGCTAACTCCAAACTCTAAGTTTAAGTAAATTGTTTGTTGGTTTGCCAGGTGTTGTCTCAATCAGCTGCAGGGGTAATGGGATTATATGTTGAATAAATAAAGTTTCATGCTTAGTGACTGTGCTCTGTAGTGACCATGAACTAGAAGTTGAAAATGTCACATTTCTACCGACCTCTGAACACACTCACCTGATAATCAGGGCCCACCTGATTGAGTGCAATGTTAATAGTGAATGTGGAGGCGTCATGGTGTGGTCTCAAAGAGGGCTGCTCATCTGGTTTATATCTAACTATAAAGGCCAAGTCAAACTGAGCCTGCAAACACACAGACAGAAAGGAGTCATGCAAGCATTCGCATAGAAACTGCTCATCCGGAGTGTGTGTACACCTCTCGCAGCTCCTGCTAAATAAAGAAAAGCCTCAGCTCGGTTCCCTGTCCAGCATTCAGCGATGATAACAGATGGAGCAGAGAAGCAGAGATAGAAGTGCAGATCACCTGCATCATCATGTCCTGTAGCTTCTATTACCTGCCAGCTCCTCCTCATTTACCTGGTAGTCAATGCCTTTGCTGTTGAGAGCTATGTTAATAGTGAATGTGGAGGCGTCATGGTGAGGGACAAGCAGGGGCTGCTCGTCAGGTTTGTACCTCACCACAAAGTTCAAGGGAGTGTCACACTGATGAGAGAAGACATGTTGATCAGCAGAGTACACAGACAGCAGCAGCACAGGAGCCAATGGGAGGCCTGCGACTGATGGGTACTGTCATTTTCCATTAGTCAACACATCAAATGATTGTTCACTTAAGTCTATGGAATATCATGTATATGTGTAATTAGACAGCGTAATCTTGACATGGCATTTTCATATCGTCCAATGCTGAACATAATTGGGATTCATGATAATATCCTGATAATCAAAAAAAGTATTCTTAAAATTAAAACTGCACTAAAACACATTGGAAACACGTTATGTTTTGTTATAAGTACGTTCATTGCCTCACAGATAGGAAATTCTTTATTAATGAGGAACAATCAATCATACAATCTCACAATCATACAATCTTTTGGCATTCAACCCTGCATGAGACTCTGCTCTTGTTTTAGTGTTTTAGTGTTTTATTGTTTTTATCCCTCCATGCAACAATCCATTTTCTTCCACTCATCCTAGGCCGGGTCGCAGGGGCAGCTGCCTGAGCAGGTACAGCTAGACTTCCCTCTCCCCGGACACTTCCTCTAGCTCCTCCTGGATGATCCCAAGGTGTTCCCAGGCCAGCCAAGTGACATAGTCACTCCAGCGTGTCCTGGGTCTTCCTCGGGGTCTCCTCCCAGTGGGGCATGCCAGGAACACCTCTCGAGGAAGGCGTCTCGGGGGCATCCGATACAGATGCCCGAGCCACCTCAGCTGGCTCCTCTCGATGTGGAGGAGCAGCGGCTCTACTCCGAGCTCCTCCCAGGCGACAGAGCTCCTCACCCTATCTCTAAGGGAGCGCCCTGCCACCCTGCGGAGGAAACTCATTTCGGCCGCTTGTATCCGGGATATTATTCTTTCGGTCATGACCCCAAGTTCATGACCATAGGTGAGGGTAGGAACGTAGATTGACCGGTAAAACGAAAGCTTCGCCTTTCGGCTCAGCTCTCTCCTAACCTTTCTGCTCAGCTCTCTCTTCGCCTTTCGGCTCAGCTCTCTCTTCACCTTTCGGCTCAGCTCTCTCTTCACCACGACAGACCAATACAACGACCGCATTACTGCGGCTGCTGCACCGATCCGCCTGTCAATCTCGCGCTCCATCCTTCCCTCACTCGTGAACAAGACCCCAAGATACTTAAACTCCTCCACTTGAGGCAGGAACTCTCCTCCAACCCGAAGGGAGCAAGCCACCATGGCCTCAGACTTGGACAGTCCTGGCTCGAAGGAGCACAACAAGACAACATCGTCTGTGAAAAGCAGAGATGAAATCCAGTGGCTCCCGAACCAGACCCCCGAACCAGACCCCCTCCGTCCCCTGACTGCGCGTAGAAATTCTGTCCATAAAAATAATGAACAGAACCGGTGACAAAGGGCAGCCCTGCTGGAGTCCAACATGCACCGGGAACAGGTCTGACTTACTGCTGGCAATGCGAACCAGGCTCCTGCTCCGCTCGTACAGGGACCGTACAGCCCTTAGCAGAGGGCCTCCGAACCCATACTCCCGAAGCACCTCCCAGACAATGCCACGAGGGACACAAAACACATCTGGACTGTTTGGGCAAACTCCCATGAACCCTCGAGCACCCTGCGGAGGGTATAGAGCTGGTCCAGTGTTCCACGGCCAGGAGGAAAACCGCATAGTTCCTCCTGAATCCGAGGTTCGACTATCGGCCGAATTCTCCTCTCCAGTGCCCTGGAATAGACTTTCCCAGGGAGGCTGAGGAGTGTGATCCCCCGATAGTTGGAACACATCCTCCGGTCCCCCTTTTTGAATAGAGGGACCACCACTCCCGTCTGCCAGTCCAGAGGCACTGTCCCCGATTGTCACGCGATGCTGCAGAGAAGTGTCAGCCAAGACAGCCCCACAACATCCAGAGAGACTTGAGGTGCTCAGGGCGGATCTCATCCACCCCCGGTGCTTTGCCACTGATGAGCTTCCGAACTACCTCAGTGACTTCGGCTTGGGTGATGAATGAATCAACCTCTGAGTACCCAGCCTCTGCTTCCTCTATTGAAGGTGTGTCAGTGGGATTGAGGAGATCCTTGAAGTATTCCTTCCACCGCCCGACGATATCCCCAGTGGAGGTCAACAGCTCCCCACCTCCACCGTAAACAGTGTTGGTGGAGGGCTGCTTCCCCTTCCTGAGGCGCCGAATCGTTTGCCAGAATTTCCTCAAGGCCGACCAGTAGTCCTCCTCCATGGCCTCCCCAAACTTTTCCCAGACCCGAATCTTTGCTTTGCTGCCGCACGCTTGGCCTGCCGGTACCCGTCAGCTGCCTCATGAGTCCCCAGAGCCAACCAGGCTCGATAGGACTCCTTCTTCAGCTTGACAGCATCCCTTACTTCCGGTGTCCACCACTGGGTTCAGGGATTGCCGCCACGGCAGGCAACGGAGACCTTACGACCATAGCTTCGAACAGCCACTTCATCAATGGAAGTGGAGAACATGGTCCATTTGGACTCAATGTCCCCAGCCTCCCTCGGCATCTGGTCAAGGCTCAAAGCCAGCAGTTCAAAGACAGTGTTAACATAAATGATGCATTTTGGCATCAGCTTTGCCTTTGCCCACTGTAGGGCAATGTAAAGCCCCAAAATGCATCACTGCTGTTGCTACCACAGTGTTGTTCATGGTGGCTAAAAAACTAAAGCCTTCCTGTTGGTGCCTTTTAGCAGTACAATGCTCTGCTTCCCTGTCGGTGTTTCTCCACACAGGGTAAGAGCTGACGGTCATCTACTGCAGGTGGCACACTGACTAGTATCTCACACAACCCCACATCAAAACTTTTCTATCCAGAAAAAGAACATAGATGTTCAACCGAAGGGATCATTTTTAGAAGAGGGATTAGTTGAATTTTCTCTCAACTCAGACTTACTCTATTTCTATCTCAATGATGGTGTTCAGAAGTCTCACCTTGGTGTAGTAACCAGGATACATTTTCTCTGTTATTGGAGCTATGTACTCCAGTAAGAATTTGTGCCAGTTCTTTTCAAAGTTGATTTGATTCATGTGGATATCAACTGTGGGAACATTCTCATAGCCACCTTGGATTCTGGGGTCCTGACAAACAAGAAAATAAGTCAGTTTTTGATAAATATCAACATCAAACCATCCTGATTCTGCTGGCAAAATGCCCAAACAAACAATTAAATACAAATAATATGATAACATACCTTATTGCGTCCTCCTGACCACTGACCAAAGTGTTCAGTTTCTTCAACAATGTGGTCACAAGCAATATCAGAGAAGACTGGGAACCAGTACACATCAGGACAAGGCTGGGGGGGCAGAAAACATGTCACAATTTAGCCACAGAGTGACATAACATGAGAAATCACAAGATAGAAAAAGATGAGAATTGATACAAAAATTGAAAAAAAGACACTCTTTGATCTTCAACATAAAATTAGTCTGTAAATACCCTAATTTTGAATTTACCGCATTTACTTGTCTTAAAAAAACGAAGTTGGCAAAATGTGCAACAGAAGTTGTCGGGGACATTAAACTTGACCATGTCAAATACTCGCTTGTCCCTCTTTACAGGTGAGTGTGTTTGTTTATAGCCTACCATTAGCTTTTACTAAAGCTAAATTCACCTACGCTTCAAAAATCATAAGAGTGGTGACCATCTGTGAATGAACAAAACATATCATCAGTTTTTTGGGGGTTTTTTGGTATGATTTATTTATGGGATTTTGAGCATATCACATGTATAACAAACCTCATACATTAAGTGTGACTGATACAAAGATTCGGTCCGTGAAACACCGTACTAACAAAGAGACAGTTTACCCCCCCCCCCTTACAGAAAGGTAGCAATGAAATAGGGTACAAAAGGTTTTCATACAAGTAGTGCTGGCAATGGTAGTCTAATATTGACCATGCATGCCCAGGCATATACATAACTACATACATGTCATGCATGCTCACACGCTTACAAACACAATAATAATAATAATAATAATAATAATAATAATAATAATAATAAAACAATACTGACAATACTAAATAAAAATGTAAAACACTTTAAAAAAAAGGAGAGAAAAAAAACACAGCTACTGTGCTACAAGCTCATGGGGGAATATATTTATGGGAAGAGGTGATGACCTGCAGGCACTGGCAAAAATGTCTAGATGTTAAGGTCAATGTCTGTCTGGAGAGATCTGACATGACCTAGGAAGGGTTGCCAGGTTTTATGGAATTTTTGTTCTGAGAAACGAAGGGAGTATTTAATTTTTTCCAATCTCATAAAGTAAAGGGCATCCTTTATCCATTGAGAGTGAGGGGGGGGCAGGGGCTCTTCCATCGCAACAGAATGACACGTCTTGCTAGTAATGTGAGAAAGGCAACAAGCTCAACGGCAGTGCAACGCCAGTGGGTTGGACACCAAACAGGGCAAGTAATGATGAGAGTTGGATGTTGGCAGATGTGATGGCTGAGAGGGAGTCAAAAACACACGTCCAGAAGGGAGCAAGGGTGGGGCAAGACCAGAACATATGACTGAGATTGGCTGGTCCTTGGTGACACTTGTCACAATTTGGATTAATGTCAGGATAAATACGAGACAGCTTACTTTTAGACCAGTGAACTCTGTGAATCACTTTGCATTGTAAAACTCTATGACGAGCACAGACAGATGATGAGTGGACCCTATATCCTCACCAAGCTCTGCAGACCATGCATTGCGTAAAGCATCGGAGGTTGTTGTCTGACTTTTGAGAAGAGTATTTGTGCAGTAATGAAATGGAACCTTTGAGATTGGGGTTAACACCAAGTATGGTGTCATTGAGGGTAGAGGGAGGGCAGGGAAGCCAGGAAACCATCTGCGAACAAAATCTCTAACTTGCAAATATCAAAAGAAATGTGTGGGCTGCAGACTGAAAGCTTGAGTTAACTGGTTGAAAGAAGCAAATATGCCACTAATGTAGAGGTGTTTTAATGACACAATCCCCAGGTCTCTCCAGGTCAAAAAAGCTTTGTCAATAACTGATGGAGTGAACAGAGGGTTAGAATGTACTGGGGACAAGACAGGTATTAACTGTAGTCCAAAGTGCCCCCTGAACTGATTCCAGATTTTAAGGCAGTTTTTCACTTCACCACTGCTTGAGTGTGCAGTCGGTGACAAATAAGGGGGAGGCACAACAGAGACATCAGAGAAGAGGGACTACATCAATCTGAAGCCACGATGGAGATTGGCTATTGGTGTGGCACCGGTGCAATGTTGTTCTAATGTTTGCAGCCCAATAGTTAGGTAGAGCTAGGCCGCCCAACTCCTTAGGGTTTTGTAGAATTCCTTTTTTGATCCTAGGGGTGCTTTTGTTCCAAATAAATTGTGAGATTGAGCTGTCAAGTGAGTGGAAAAAAGGTTTAGGAAGGAAAATAGGAATACATTGGAAAAGATAAGAACTTGGGCAGTACATTCATTTTAATACAATTTATAAGGTAAGCGAGACCACCGGTGGATGTCTTGGGACAGCCTAGCTAAAAGGGGGGAAAAGTTAGATTTAAATAGTTCTGAATAGTTTTTAGTTCCACAAACACCCAAATATTTAAAGTGCTCAAGAGATGGATAGGCTGTGGTCGCAGCATTTACTGGCATAAGTTCACTTTTATGAAGATTTAATTTATAACCTGAGATATGCCCAAATTCTTTCAACATATGTAGCACTAGGGAGATAGATTTGTCTGGGTGGGAGAGAAAGACCAAGAGGTCATCCGCATATAAGTATAGTTTGTGTTCTAAGCCACCTCTTGAGATGCCCAGCATCTGACTGGACCTGAGGGCTATTGCTAGAGGTTCAATGGCAATGGTAAACAGTAATGGAGAGAGTGTATACAGCCCACAGAGCATCCAGCACGTCTGCTTATAAGTTAGCGTTGCTATGCTAGCAGCTGATCGGTGAGGCTAACAGCTCTATCAGAGAAAGTGGAGAAAGGTGAGTCCATGGAGTCAATTCTTCAGGTGTGCAGGCTTCAAATGTAGTAGCACAGCCTCAGAGCTTGTAAAGACAACTTGGCTTTCTTCTTTAAAACAGAAAAAAGCCGTTTTGTCACGGGTCGAGAAGCGGCGATAATCACGCCAGTGTCCTCTCGCATAAGGGTTGCCATGGAAACATGGAAAATTGTGACACTGAACAGTGACTCTGCTGTCTCAATGGAGGCCAGAATGTCATATTCTGCCTTCTTTGTAAGCAATTCTTTGAAAAGATCAGCATCAGGTGTGTCCACACACTTCGACTGCAGCTCTGATATATCCTTGGAGAGAGAGAGCTTCTTTTCCCCAGCAATCTTTTTCTGATGCTGAATAAGAAATTATTTCTCCTCATAAGTAAGCTTTACATGACTCCCATATAGCTGCTGCAGACACATCTGGATTCACATTGGTAGCTATGAAAAGATCTCTATGACTGTTAATTGCACTAATAAAGCTGGTGAGAAAGTAACAATGAATTAAAGCGCCAGGGAGAGCGGGAGAGGGATCTGCCCGGGAGGGAGACATCCATGACAACGGCTGCATGGTCTGAAATAACAATGGGATTGTAGGGATACAACGTGACAGAGGAGAGGAGTTTATTATAAATTAGAAAGAAATGAGCCATGGACAGGAGACAAGAATGAGAATTGCTTGGTGTTAGGATTAAAAAAGCGCCGGGCGTCTGAGACTGTGTACTGTTCCATGAAGAGCTGGATGACTTTAGATGATTTAGATGGAACACAAGACCTGTGAGATGAACGATCAAGCGAGGGATCAAGACAGCAGTTGAAGTCACCACCAAGGATAAGCTGGTGAGGATTTACGTCAGGGAGAGAGAAAAAAAATACTTGAAAAAGTTCTTATTATCCTAACACCAGATTATTGCCACCAATTTTACCTGTAATAATTATAAAACGTCCATTAGGGCCTGAAATGTCAGTGGACACTGAGAAAGGAACAGATTTATGAATAAGAATTGCCGCCCCACGAGCTTTACTTGAGAATGAGGAAGTGGAAGAGTTGGCCCACCCAGCCTTTGCGAAGTTTAACATGATTTAATGGCTTCAGGTGAGTCTCTTGTAAAAAGGCTATTTTAGTATCTAAGATGATTAAACACGTTGTTGCGCTTAACAGGAGTCAGCCTTTAACATTCCAACTAGTGAACCTAACGGCACCACTTGGTGCAGGTAATGAGACTGCACTAGCCATTATATGATGGGATTGACGGTATGCATGGAAATGTCGCCTCTATGAATGCCCCTGCCCACCCCTCACCGTTACTCAGCGTCAGAGAGAGGGAATAAAGCCTCTGTCTGGGTTTAACACTATGAATTATAGCAGTAGCACATAACTGATAATATAAAAATACACTGACAAAATGCACAATCAAACAAAACTTAAAAAACAGTGACAAAAACACACCACCTTCCCCCAACACAACCCACCCCAAACCCTGCTGCTGCTGCAAAAATGCGTGAAACTCACTGATTCACTGATCAGCATAACCTGATACTTCCTCATATCTATCGCAATGATCCCACAACTCAATACATTTCAAGAAAAACATTTCATCTTAAAAACCTCATGAGGAACACCATAAGCATTTTCAGATATTATTTTGAATGCACAGTCTGCTATACCTGTTGAAAATATTATTAAACAGTGAAACATGAACGTCTAAACAAAGGGCTACTGTAGATAGCCCATTAACAATGTGGAGATAACGTTTGGAAAGGTGTCTGGAGTGCAAACAACTCCTGACAGCTAGCATAACATTTAGCTGCACCCAGTACAAGTGCTAGCGCACATGATGAGAAAACAACGCTCAACTGGAAGAGCACTTTTCGCCTTCAGGCACACATTAAGTGCATTAACGATAGTGGCTTACGTGTTTTTGTTCAAGTCCTGGACAAACTTGTCAGCCTCCGAAGCAGACACAGACAGGATCCATGTCTTCTTGCTGTTTGGGAAGGTGATACGGACTTTTCTAGCCGCGCTTGTACAGTTCCGCCATGGAGTTTTTGTACTCTGCTTGTCGCTTCAGCACGTCGGGACTGTAATCTTCGAAGAGTCGGATCTTGTGCTCCTTATAGAACAGGTCACCTTGTCTGTGAGCCTCGCGGATGAGCAGGTCCTTTACTTGGAAGCAGCGGAGTTGTGTGATGATAGGTCGTGGCTTGTCTCCTGTAGCAGGCTTGGGTGCGCGAGGCTCCAATGGGCACAGTCGAGCTCAGGGGGCGAAGAGAGGACCTCCATGCCAAAGACATCCACAAGTAGTTGTGAAAAAAAACACGGTTGGTCTTGAGCCTTCAAGCGACTCAGGCAGGCCGATGATCCTGATGTTTTGGAGCCTACTGCGACCTTGGCTAGCTAGCTCAGCTTTTAGCGACTTGTTGTCATTTTGCAGAGTGGAACGTATTGTCTCTAGTTGTTGGAGAAGAAGGTCCACCTCATTGCACACAAAACAAAAATAATGAAAGGAGAGGTTTAAAAGGTAATGTAAAAGTTCAGTTGTGGGAGCGAGCGAGCTGCGGCACATCTACTACGCACACCTCATACCGAAAGTCCCCTGCCACAGTTTTTTTTTTAGCAATAAACCAAACTCCATTTGAAAATCCTAAAGCCCTTTTGTCAATGAAACCAGGGTGATGCTAACCTAAAAGAAATGTGTCATCCCTGCCGCACTCTATAGTACCATAATATAACACAGAGTAAAGTTAAATAGAATAGCATAGTTAAGTGTTACTGTTTAATATATAATAGATGCTAAGTCAAGTGATGATGATTGTTGTTCAACAAAAACTGCACTATTATGCATTTATAGCCAAAGCACAAAGAACTCAATCATTGTTTTGTTTTTAAACCCTAGTCTTGTAATGTACAGAATCCACTGTAGTTATGATTCTTTTTTTAAATTAAGTGTCAACAGCTGACTTCGTATTTTTTTTATTCTGCAGTGACACACAAGTTTTAATGAGTTCTGTTCTTTCCATTGAAAAACACCAACCTACATTTTTACTAGATATTAATGCAAACAACTCATGTAATCTGTCTGTCTGTAGGTCAACCGGTATTACAACTTACAGTTTCAATAAGCTTGTCTTTCATGATGTGAGTGTAGTTCTCATGAATGTAACGCTCCTGCCAGTCCTGAAAAAACAAAAACACACAAATACAGGACATGTTTACAGTGTCTCCTTATTACACAGTTCGTGTGTTTACTATGCTGCAACTTAACACCTTCGTAGTTTTTACTTACACTGATAGACAATGCTACTACAATACTACCTCCACCAGCAATACCACCTCCTGATGCTCTGCTTCTTTTCATGTTATTGTTCGATCCTGCCACTGCAACTACTACTGCAGCTGTTGTTGAAATGATGATGAATGATAAAGGGTGGCAGGTGTTATTATCAGAGAAATTAAGTAAAGCCACGAAAAAAAGCTGTGCATAAACAGTTCTAAGATTTGGTCTCAACTTCTAAATGATTTAATTGAACTGACTGAAAAGGAGCATAATCTAACACATCTAACCTCACAACCAAATGGTTACTAACTCCTCCTTAATCCCATTTATATTTTGAAGAATTTTAGGAATAAGATTCTAAATACATAACATGATTTGATATTATAAACATAACTATGAGGGAAAATATTCTGTTCAAGGTTTCTAGTTGCATGTATCAGCATGTTGAGGCATATATAGAAATTTCCCTGTTTGCTTGACAAATTAAGGGATTCTGATTATGATCTAATGTTAGACACAATGCATAATGGGTAATCTGAATCATGACAAGGTTTGTAGGAGCTAGGATGATTAATGTGATGCATTTCTGACATGTCATTTTCAGAGACAAGCTATGGGCTGATTCAGTGTCCGTAGTCCGTACTAGGGGTGGAACGGTTCACAAAATCCACGGTTCGGTTCATATCATGTTTTGTGGTCCCGGTTTTCGGTTCAGTTCGGTATACGGTGATCGTTAGGAAAATCAATTATGTCTTGTATAGTCAGGTTAAAACTGACAGAATGAGGCAGTCTGACATTTGATACATCATTGTGACAGTCTGAGGTTAAAAGTACGTATTCTGGCACTGCAAGAGAGGAGACATTGGTAGTTCCAATATGCTTTTCATTTATTTGGCAAAGAAAGTTATCTTTAACAAATGCTAAGAACGGGGCGCCGCTTAGCTCAGTCAGTAGAGCGGGCGCCCCATGTTTAGAGGCTCTGTCCTCGCTGCAGCGGACCCGGGTTCGAATCCCGGCCCGGGTCCCTTTGCTGCGTGTCGCTCCCCGTCTCTCTCGCCCTGTTTCCTGTCACCCTCTTCAGCGGTTCTGTCAATAAAGCCATAAAAAGGCCAAAAAAAAAAAAAACAAATGCTAAGAACAAATATTCACTTACTAATGTAATGTAATGGGCAGTCACAGTCAGGAAACTTTCAGTAGCCCTGGAGGTCCATCATCATTTGTAAGTGCTACATAGGCTGTCAGACAACTCTAACAATTCCTCGTTGGGTCTCTTCATAAAGTGCAGGAATTACCGTGTTGCTTAAGTGTTTGGGGAGGGGATTTTATTTTATATCGTGGCTCACGTGTTTTAATCATACAACAAAATCCTGCACCCTCCACCACGGCAAAAGGCTGCATATCTTTGGCTATGAAACACCACTCCTTTCGTTATGCATGTTGCCCCGTCTGACTCGTCACTGTCAGGCTGTTAATAAGCTGCGGGGAGCAGAAGTTGTCCTGTCGACTCTCTCCCTTTCCTCCTTGTGCTGCCAGTTGTCTCACTGGGATGATGTCTTTGCAGATGAGCTGACATGTTAGTCGTGTTACTGATAGCACAAACAACACGTGTTGTTGCACGATGCTTGCACACTGTCGCATTTTGTCAACAACTTTCATACTGCTGTCATCGTAGGTCACTCTAAATGCAAAGTGGTCCCACACAGCAGACCTATACAGTGCTGCTGGTGCATCTTCTAGCTCTGACTCTTTTCCACTCGCCATGCCCACAAACGTCTCCACAGCTGACCCAAAGATACTCTATTAGTATCTGCTACACCGCTTCGCTTCTTCAACTTGTTTACTGGCGGTTGGCATCCAGCTCAGTGCTGCCACCTGCTGCTCTGGAGTGTACACGCTTCGCCTCGTTAGTAAATGAGAAAAAGAAGTTGCGCGTGCCAATGAACCGAACGGTACACGCGCCCTGAACCGTGACAAGCGTACCGAATGGGTCAGATTTTTTTGATGAACCGTTCCACCCCTAGTTGGTACACACCTGGCATTAACATGCGTCTCAGGTGACCACTTGTGATCAGACCTCACTACTCTGCTCTATATGCAAATAAACATGCACAGTGCATCACTGAGTAAAACGGACACAATGTTTTTTAATAATAATAATAATAATAATAATAATAATAATAACTAGACAATTCCCCATCGGGGAATCGCGAGAGTGGGCTGTGCGCTTTGCCCCGTGACGAACAAAACTTGGACTTTGACCTAGACACACCATTCAAACTTTAAAATGTTGATAAAAGTATGCCAGAGATGTCGATGTTTGTAATCTTTGTTTCGATCTTTTCACCTGTTCTCATTCACTTTGTGTGTGTGTGTGTTTGTGTGCATGTGAGAGTGTGTGTGCGTGTGTCTGTGTGTGTGTGTGTCTCTCTGTCTCTCTGTGTCTGTGTGTCTGTGATTTTTTTACCATTCATTCCTTATGGGAAAGTGTTAACGTTCTAGATAACTGATTAATAATCTGTGTGTGTGTGTGTCTCTGTGTCTGCGACTTTTTTGACCTCGTCCCATTCATTCCTCATGGGAAAGTTAATGAAGGTTTTCGGGACTTACGTCGCGAAAACATGAGTGTTCAATGTCTGTCTGTGTGTGTGTGTGTGTGTCTGCGTGTGTTTGTGTGCATGTGAGTGTGTGTGTGTGTGTGTGTGTGTGTACACATGTGTGTCTGTCTGTCTGTCAATCTCTCTGTTGGCCCAGCTGATCGCGGTTGCTAGGTGATGGTTGGTGAGGGCCCGTAGCAAC
>CAEMYA010000839.1:123771-162680 GCA_903131615.1 Diplodus sargus | reverse complement strand
GGAGCATGATGTAAAGAGAAAATATCTGAGGAAAATTTTGAGTTTCTCTCACTCTGTCAGTTGGCTCCCCCAGTCTGCTGCACGAACATTCCGCCATACACACTCATTGAAAACCCTGAATTTTTCCAAAATCACTCACCATCATTAAGGGGTCAGAGTTAAAAAACTATACATCGTAGGAAAAAAGTTCAAATACAACTCAAATAGATAAGACTTGTGACTATATTCTAAAGTTTGAATGGTGTTTCTAGGTGAACGTATGCCAGAGCAGGAGATGTTTGAAAAAAGTCGCAGATTTGCAACTTTTTTGACCTTGTCCCATTCATTCCTTATGGGAAATTTTGCGCAGTTAATATTCTGAAGAGAAAAGTAATAGCACACCGAGTCAGATCGAGACGCACGTTTTGATATATAATTTGTTTGTGTGCGCTCAACGGTGCGGGGCAAGTTAAGTGCCAAAAACGGAAGGAGGATTAATAATAAGAATTTGTGTGCGCTCAACGGTGCGGGGCAAGTTAAGTGCCAAAAACGGAAGGAGGATTAATAATAAGAAGAAGAGGCGCGAGCAATATCAATAGTGGGCTGGCGAGCACAGCCCACTAATAATAATAATAATAATAATGGATTGGATTTGTATGGCGCTTTTCTAGGTACTCAAAGCGCCTCACAGGGTTCCAGGTTCCATTCATTCACACACAGTCATACTGGTGGTGGTGAACTACGATCGTAGCCACAGCTGCCCTGTGGCAGACTGACAGGAGCGTGGCTGCACATTCAGCGCCAACGGCCCCGACCACCACCGCAAACATCCATCCATCCATTGTCAACCGCTTATCCAAAATCGGGTCGCGGGGGCAGCAGCTTCAGTAGCGAGCCCCAGACTTCCCTTTCCCCGGCCACATCGGCTAACTCTGACTGGGGAATCCCCAGGCGCTCCCAGGCCCCTGGGGCTTTGCCACTGTGGAGTTGTTTGACTACCACAGTGACTTCACCCAGGGAAATCGGCGATGATTCCCCATCATCCTCCAGCTCTGTCTCCATTACAGAGGGTGGCTGAGTGGGATTCAGTAGGTCACCAAAGTACTCCTTCCACCGCCCTATAACCTCCTCAGTCGAAGTCAACAAGGTCCCATCCTTGCTGTACACAGTTTGAATGGTTCCCCGTTTCCCCCTCCTGAGGTGGTGGACAGTTTTCCCAAAGCGCTTTGTCGCCGCCCGAAAGTCCTTCTCCATGGCCTCGCCTGCTCCCACACCTGCTGCTTTGCCTCTGCCACACCTGCGGCTGCTGCCCTTCGGGCCCGTCGGTACCCCAAGACTGCCTCAGGAGTCCCCCGGGACAACATGTCCCTGAAGGACTCCTTCTTCAGTCGGACGGCTTCCCTGACCACCGGTGTCCACCACGGTGTCCGAGGGTTGCCGCCCCTTGAGGCACCTAAGACCCTACGGCCACAGGACGCAGCTTCAACAATGGAAGCTTTGAACATCGTCCATTCAGGCTCGATATCCCCAGCCTCCACAGGGATGCTAGAGAAGCTCCTTCGGAGGTGGGAGTTGAAGGCTTCTCGGACAGGGGCCTCCCCCAGACGTTCCCAGCTTACCCGCACTACTCGTTTGGGCTTACCAGGTCTGTCCAGGGGTTTCCCCTGCCACCGGACCCAACTCACCACCAGGTGGTGATCAGTTGACAGCTCTGCCCCTCTCTTCACCCGAGTGTCCAAAACACGCGGTCGAAGATCAGATGATACGATCACAAAATCGATCATTGACCTGCGACCTAGGGTGCTCTGGTACCACGTACACTTATGAGCATCCTTGTATTCGAACATGGTGTTCATTATAGACAGACCGTGACTAGCACAGAAGTCTAATAATAGAACACCACTTGGGTTTAGATTGGGGAGGCCGTTCCTCCCAATCATGCCGCTCCAGGTATCTCCATCGTTGCCGACGTGCGCGTTGAAGTCCCCCAGTAAGACCACAGAGTCCCCCACTGCCAGGACCTCCAAGAAGGCTGCATACTCGGAACTGCTGTTCGGCGCATATGCACAGACAACAGTCAGAGTTTTCCCCCCAGCCCTTAGGCGTAGGGAGGCGACCCTCTCGTCCACTGGGGTAAACTCCAACATGGCGGCGCTCAGCCGGGGACTTGTGAGTATCCCCACCCCACACCCGCCCGGCGCCTCACACCTTTGGCAACTTCGGAGAAGCATAGTGTCCAGCCCCTATCCAGGAGTTTGGATCCAGAGTCAATGCTGTGCGTGGAGGCAAGCCCCACCAGATCCAACCGGTAACGCTCAACCTCCCGCACCAGCTCCGGCTCCTTCCCCCCAAGGGAGGTGACATTCCACGTCCCCAGAGTCAGCCTCTGCAGCCCAGGTCTGGGTTGCCGAGGCCCGTCACCACCACTGCAGCGCACCCGACCCCAGCGGTTTCTCCTGCGGATGGTGGGTCCACGGGATGGGGGAGGGAGAAGTGCCACGTTACTCTTTCGGGCTGTGCCTCGTGGCAGACCCGGCTACCAGGCGCTCGCTCACGGGCCCTCCGTCCAGGCCTGGCTCCAGACGTGGGCCCCGGGCTTCCTCCGGGCAGGGTCTCTCGCCTAACACCTCTATTTCTCATGGGGTACTCTGAACCATACTTAGTCTGGCCCCTCACCTGAGACCAAGTTGCCTTGGGAGACCCTACTAGGAGCACGTGGATCCTGACAACCTAGCTCCCAGGTTCATTGGGACACGCAAACCTCTCCACTGCGATAAGGTGATGGTTCACTTGCAAACATACAGCAGTCATACACATTCACACGAGGCAAGGTGGATGAAGTGTCTTGCCCAAGGACACGACAACCATGACTCAATTGGCAGGGGTGGGCATTGGACTGCCGACCCTCCGAACATAGGCCGACCCGCTCTACCAACTGAGCCACGGTCGCCCCCTTTTACACAAATAAAGAATGTATATAAATGTATAAAATGTGCTGACATTACATAACAATAATTATAATAATATTAACAATAATAACAATAATAAAAAATAATAACAACAACAACTATTATTATTATTATTTTGATAAATACGTAGACTTAAATCAAAGCTATTTTGTAGCTTCTATATACAAAGCTCCTCAGTCCTGCATTTTAACATAAATATTTTGACTATAAGGTCAGAGCTAGTCATAATAACAGTGCAAAGTAGACGTTTTCTCACCACTGGGTTTTCAAAGATCTGCCACAAGTCATTATGAAGATGGTCAGTCGGATAGTTTTCCGTTGACAGGATGCGACCGAAGGTGTGCATGTTGGTTACATACATGAAGATTCCCTGAGAGGAGGATCCACAATAGGTGAATATTATAATGGATAATATTTTATGTACAGTTATAAACATTTACATTTCATCAGGCCTTACATCAACTCTCATGACAAAAATTAAATTAAAAACTAGAAAAATTGCATTTCCTGCGAAAATACAGTGTGAATGCTGAAGTCTGAAGCGAAATCTGCTGAATGTACTGCCGAAAAGCTGAAAAAGTTGAAAAGCTGAAAAAGTCAAGTTCAAGGCTGAAAGAGTTTAAAAAGTTGAATATGTTGATAGCTGAACAGTTTCTGTTGCTGGACGTGAAGCTGAATGTATAAAGAAGTTGAAAAGGCAGACAGATGAATATCTGTAAAGGCTAAAAAGGCTGTGGAGTGAGAGCGCTGAAAGAGCTTAAAAAGGTGAAAAAGAAGACCGAAAAGGCCAAAAAGTTGTAGAGTAAGAGGGCAGAAAAAGGGTGAAAAAAGGCTGAAAATGTGGAAAGTTGAAGGCAGAAAGAGCTTAAAATGGCTGCACACATGCTGAAGCAGGAGCCCAGCCAAATATGAAAATATCCCTATAAGAATGAATGGGAAAACGCCTCCCAAACCTCTGTGATTTTTGAAAGTTGTAATGGTGTCTGGAGCTCAAAAGAAAGATGAATATTTTAACAAGCTGAAAGGGCAGAAAAGCTTAAGGGGGTGAAAGAGTTGAAAAAGTTGAACATTTTAATTGCTGAACATGAAGTTGAATGTTTGAAGGAGCTGAAAATGCAGAAAAACGAATGCCTGAAAAGGCTAAAAAGCTGTAGAGTAAGAGGGCAGAAAGAGCTTAAAAAGGTGAAAAAAGACTGAAAAGGCCAAAAAGTTGTAGAGTAAGAGGGCAGAAAGAGCTTAAAAAGGTGAAAAAAGGCTGAAATGTGACAAGTTAAAGGCAGAAAGAGCTTAAAATGGCTGCAGACATGCTGCAGTAGGAGCACAACCACATCTGAAAATGTCCCCATAAGGAATGAATGGGAAAATGCCTCCCAAACTCCTGCTCTACACTCTGGGGTGCGGCAGTTGGTGATGTCACACACTCTAGCCGACGCAATACACACCCATTATAAACTCAGAAGATGGGCTAAAAATGCTCAAAACTAAAACTGATTATTTCAAAACCGTACAAGATTTTTAAAAACTGAATACAGGTCCAGTAGTTCAAGGTCTGCTGAGTGTTTTAAAGTTTGAATGGTGTCTCCAGCTTAACGTATGAGGAACAAGAAGAGGTTGAAAGGCGATGAGTTTTGAAGAGGATTTGAAGATTTTGCCATTTGCGTCAATGTTAATTTTTTGGGGGAAAAAGCTGAATTGCTGTAAAAGCTGAAGAGTTGAAAAGGTGAAAAGTAGAAGGCTGAAAGAGCTGAAAAAGCTGAACATTTTAATAGTTGAACGCTTTCAATAGCTGAAGGATTGCTAAAGTTATAGCAGAATGAATTTTGAAAAATTCCCCATAAGGATGAATGGGCAAAATTTTGCAGAAAAAGCTAAATATTTCCAAAAGTATAAAAGATAGAAACGAGAAAAATACACGCCATCATGTCCTTAAAAAAGCTGAACATTTTGATATTTGAATGGTTTCAATAGCTTAAGATTTGTGGGAGAAGAAGCGAGCCAAAAAATGTACCGAAGAAGAATAATAAATTCCAGAAGAACAATAGTGTGAATGCTGAGTCAGCATTCACACTAATTAAAACAGAGGTATAAAAAAACTAAACACTAAAATATAGAGAAAAGAAACAATTCGTTTAATTAATAAATTATATGGTCTATATTATTTATAATTCATTAGTCCATTAATTCAACATGGAAGCACTTCCTTTCTCTCACTGACCTTGTTGCGAATATTGTGGCAGTACGCCATGTCAGGGTCTAAGATATGCGAGTTAAAGAGCTCGGAGTCTGTGAGCTCTGACCGAAGGAGGCTGCCCTTTACCAGGTACACACTGGACACATATGGGACGTTCCACACACCCCTGAAAAACAAGACAATCTTAGAAAATCCAACATACCAACCCTAGGATCTAATAAGGAACAGATCTTAGAGTTCTGTAAATTCTCAAATAGCAAGACAGAACCAGAACTTTTGCCTAATTTCCTTGTTTTAGAAGAATATTTCATTTAATGTTAGTGGGAAGCCTGTGTGAACAATTTCTTCACCTAGGGCTAAGATGGACCTGGACTGAGTTCAGTGTGAAAAGCCTGCACTTTTATTTAAGCTACGTTCTGATGTGTGCTAGTGAGCTAACTGGCTAAAACACTGGCGGTATACGGCTGGCATACTGGCATACGGCTGTATGCCTTGCTATCAAAAACACCAGCCCAGTATGCACTGAACACCCGAGCAACTCACTTACTAACTTATGTATTTTGGCATTTATATTGTTACTTTTATTTAAATGTTGTGTTCATTTGTCCTTCACATTATCATAAAAATGAATTTGATTATAAAAACTAATTATAAATAAAAACATACCTCAAAAACTGTGTCTGCGGTTACTATGCCAACCCTAACCCTATACTACAACACACAAAAAAGATGTGCAATTGTCTAAACTGACAAAATGTATGGGGTTTGGCCAAGACTAAATGTGACTAATATTGAATACAATCTAATGATTGAAAACTGAGATAAACAGTTTTCATCAAGTTAAACAAGACTTAAATTGTTACTGCTACTTTTAAGTTAGCTACAACAAACAGGAAGAGATAGACTAGATTAGCTAAAAACTAGCGAAGACTAAATGAAAACTACCTGACAAAATTAAGACTGTTGTGTTAAAAAGAGACAGCAGAATTGTGAGTTTGCCATGACTCTGTTGCACTGATTTTGCTTGATTTACCATGTGAGTGACGGGTAATTTCACCCTCCTCAGTTTTCTTACCCAGTATTTCAGAAGAATCACATTTACAATTGGGTAATAAAAAAAAATTAAATGTTGTTAATGATTTCTCTGACACATAAAAGACTTGTGACTTGTAATCAGATGAGGTTTGCACAAGTTGATAATTCTATGGAACATTTCTGCAGTGTTCTGTCTGGACAGTTCTATCAGTGGCTCAACAGTCTGTTAAGGCATTCAAGTATTTCATGGTAAAAAAAAAAACCTTGTGAAGTCTTTCGAGAACAACTTACACTCTACGGCCTTGAACTATGTCCACATAATCCTCAGACCTGGCGTAGTAGCCATCTGCACTGAGGGCTCCCCAGAAGTTGCTCCATAGTCGACCAACTCGAGTTATCATTGGGGCCACAATAGGACTAAAAAGCAATGGAAGCACCGTTACTATATTTCTTCTATCTGGCCAAATACAGTTAGTAAAACCATAACTCATGCAAATAGCAGCACCAAGACATCTGCTAGCACAAGATTATCATTAATACATCAATACTGATAAATATACTTGCAGGTTTTGTTCAATTAGAATTTTGAGTGTGTTCTCTTCCTTTAAGACCACTTCGATGTCAATGCTTAAGAAATATTCACAGTCCTTGTCCTTCCGGCACATATCACTGAAAGAAAGGAAAGACACAGTGTGTTAGTTAAACGAAATCCAAGACCAGTACTGGCACATGCTCTGCATATACAGTGTGATTGTCAACACATATATTTGTTAGCTCAGTTTTTTATAAATATTTCTAACTCAAGATATGGCATCCATATGACCACTGGTTACATGGAACTCACAAGCCCAGGTTGCGGGACGCAGGTCCGTCCATCCCCTCTTCAGGCCCGATGAACTTGACGTTTTGATAAAGGTTTCCATGATCGTGCAGGAAAGAGCTGACATGACGCTCATGATGAACTTCCTGCAGGGGAAGAACAAATAAACAGAGGGTCTGGGTCACTACAGACTTATTACTGTGCATGTTTGCATAGCCATTATCTTTTTCTATAGATAAGAGTCAACTCTGTTTGCTTTTCAAGCTTTTATTTTGACGTTTGAGTGTTTTACAATGTGGCAGAATGGAGGCATTAATAGGCAGACAGGTTTATCCACTTTTGAGCATCAACCTGTTAAACACTTGCCTTTTTTGCTTGGTTTTCAATTGCGATTTACAGGCTTTTGGTATATTTGCTCACTACATAGCCTTAGCAAGACATGCTATATACCAGACATTATATTCAGAATAGAAAAAAATAGAACCCCAGTTAAAACAACCATTGTGACCATACAAGTATATGTTTCTGAGTTTATAAATATCCCTTTTCAACCAAAGCAAACCAAGTGCTGGTTCTGGGCTGGTGCTAGTACTGGTTCAAAGTAGGCCTGCACGATATAAGGAAAATCTGCGATGTGCGATAACACTGTTCAATATTGCGATAACGATATAACTTGTGATAAATAAACAAATATTGAAGTTTGCATATTATTAACTATACAGTTACACGCGTCTCTCCTGAATCCAAAATAAGTCCATATAGCAGTGTGACAGTGCAGCTCTGTCACTAATTGTGGGCAGCTCATATGCACACACAATGCATATTTCTCTGTGGTGTCGCTGGCTGCAGGACACGCACACACACAGACACACACAATGCATATTGCTCCGTGGTGTCGCTGGCTGCAGGACACACACACACACACACACACACACACACACACACACACACACACACACACACACACACACACACACACAATGCATATTGCTCCATGGTGTCGCTGGCTGCAAGCAAGCAGCGCACACACACACCCACACACACACACACAGCTCTCCGACACACACACACCCGCCCGACAGCTCTCTGACCCCTTCACGTTGGAGTTAAAAACATCCCGTAATTCATTCCCTTAACTGTTTAGTAGCCTTATCAAGGGTGCACACTTGTTCGTCCTACTATTTCCTGGATACAAACATACTCACACAATCAGCACACACTCAGTGCTGTTTCTTTTCACCACAAGGTCTTCGTCGACCCTTTTCTTCGCTTTTCTCTCCTCCCTCAGCCATCATAACCTGGCAATCACCACCAAACTGTCTAACGGCTAGCTGGGGCTTCATCTGATTGGCCCTTGCATTCAGGGCTCCGTCTGATAGGCTAAATGTTGGCATGCTCACGGTGCATGCATGGCGCATGTAAACAAAATGTTTTTTTTAATTAATCGCATGTCAGGCAGTCTTTTGCGATGTGTTTATTGCACATGTTCATATTGCGATGACATGAAAATTCGATTTACTGGGCAGCCCTAGTTAAAAGTTGGTTCAACCTGTTAACCCTTCAAGAACTAGTTTGCCTTTCCACAGGCATAAGAGCCACTGTGGAGCCATATCAGTCAGACACTGCATACATCTCCAATTTCCCAACATTGCTTGCAACATTTGTGGAACTGTTGATCTTGGAACAAATATGACTACACTGAGTCTTTACGCATTGCTACTGGCTTTGCATGCCTACATTGGCATCCAATCCTGCCTTGTCCTCCAACCACTCTTCAGTCAGTGATAATAGCTAAAATCTTTTGTTTATTCTCCAATGGGTAAGTCAAAACACATAACTGTCACTCTGATTTTAAAGAATGACGGGCATAAGCATTTTTAGTTGGTCCTTGGTCAAAATAAACCTGCGCCCAGCACCTGACATAACTAGTTATTTGTTCTAGACCAGCAACATGTTGGTGCCACTCTGGAACCAGTGTCTCTGGGCAGAAGCCATTTCTATGGTTGTTGAAATGTAAAGAACTGGTTTCAGAGTAGGCACTGTCTCCAAACCAGCATCTTGGTCAAAAAGTGGTAAAAATGCACCCGACCACTGAGGGTGAAAAATCGAATACAAAGCAGTGAAAAGAGGCTGCTTTCCATAAATGACACCAAAACATGGCAAAGACTCTATATAGTCTCTAATTACATGATTGCTTTGGTAGAAGCATTTATCAGTGTGGCAATTGCATTTAGGGACTTCACCAAACAGAAAATCTACCTGCATTAGGTGCCAGGCGGGGGTTGTTTCAGACTGTGATACATATTCGGAGGTAAAGGCATATACTAAAGGAGTGATTTGGGGATTATATAAATCAATACTAGTTCATTCAAATGAAGGTTGGGTTGAAAATCCGAAAATTTATTTTTTAAACACAGATCTACTGTTGGAGCTTTTATTCCAATTGATTAATTCATTTTGACAAAAGTGTCATCATTTGGGTTCATTTTTTCTTTTCATACCTTGGCCACATTTGCTTGTCCATACGTGCAGCACACAACAGGAGAATGTCGGGGTCAGACGTGTTCACACATGTTGGAAATATTATGTATAGGTGAGGGGCAGCACCTAGGAGGCTACGGACTGTAATGATTGTTTTTCCGTTGGTAACAATACTACATGTATTTAGACATATTCAAAATATCAATGAAAGTGATATACATGCAAGCAGAGAACAAAGCAGCTAAACTCTGTGCATTGGAAATCCCACCGCAGAAAGAAAGCATTCTAATCAGTGTCTAGCATGAAAGCGCCATATGCAAGAGAATGAGTACAGAAACATTCACGACAAAATGGTTTTAAAAGCTACTTTGGCATGTCCCACTGTATTATTGAGTATGTGTTACAGATGATTAAACCAGCACCTAACACAACCAAAAACATTTTCTTGTTTGTCTTGGCAGTCTGTGACCAAATTTTTTTATTCGTCTAATTAAAAATACTCCTGCCTTGTACCTCTTATAGGGTTGTTTAATGATAACGATACTGAGTCATTTATTAGCCCTAAAAGAAGGACTTCAAACACAGGTCAGCAAACTTACATTAGTTAACATTTGTGTTCTTGTTCCGTTATGACTGTCAAACTAGATAATTAAAGACAGTTCTATGGCATTGTTCTATTAATGTATTTGTTCATCTTTTAAAAAAAAGGGGGGGCGGGTAACCTGAGCCAGGCTGTACAACAATAATAGCAATCATGTCACATCCATACAGGACAGTTTACAACTGTTAATTTTTTTTTTTTATAATAATATCATTTTTTTTAAAACACATATATCAGATCTGTACTCAATATCAGCCCACAAGTTCAGGTATCAGAATCGTTGGTGAGAAGGAAAAAATTGTATCAGTACATCTCTACTTTTTTTTTTATATAAGCTTGATTTTCAGGTAAAGTTATTTTGCCACAACTACGGCCGTACCCAGCATTGAGGTCAACAGTATTTTTTTACCCAAGTACACATCATAAAAGTTGTCAAATAATTACCTAAATATAACTCTACTTGAAACATGTAAAAAGATTGTACCCTGCTAAGGTAACCGATTTTATCATCTGACCAGTGGCACCAGTATAACGGTGGTTTATTAGCGTACATACACTGAGACAATCATTTCTGTAGCTTCCAAATAAAACGCTGTGCTCAGTAAAACTATTATATTATTGTATTTCTTTGTCACTTCTATCAACTGACGATGGGGGGTGCTGAAGAAGCAAACCAACCATGAACCCGTCTAAAGGCAAGCACGAGAGAGAAAAAAAAATAAGAGATCAATACCAGTGATGTTTTCAATATGGACAGAGACACCAGAGTATTTGAAAGTCATCCCTCCCAACCATAGACTGATAAACTATGAAAATCCATGTAGCGACTTAAATGAACAAATGAGTCGCTGAGAGACTGAGGTTGGGCCTCAGACGATCAACTCATGATAAAATGCACGTACTCAAAATCAAAGTAGTCACAGTGATCAAAAGATAAATAGTGGTCAACAAAAAATACGGAGACCCAGCTCACCCTCTCTCTCTCTGACAATGAGAAATGAACAGGTGCCTAAATTAACTAATAACCCCGCCCATAACCACGTGGCCCGCTATCCCCTACTCAATATGACCACATAATAAAATATCATAACCAAAACAAACACTCCCTTCACCTTGTGACTGATAGAAAAAGCACCTACCAATTCATTCATGGCTCCTACACACCAGCCCCTAATTATTAGGTTATTATCCATAATAATTACCCACATTCATAATAATAGGAGACACAAACCACAAAAAATCTTAACATTCAGAGTCCATAGTTCATATTTTGTCTTCTTTCTTCCAAAGTCACAAGTCAATAAAGCCAAAATTCACTGGCAGTCAGAGTCATTTCAGCCATCATTAAGTCAGAATCAAAGTCAAGTTGGAGGTCAAAGAGTCACAGTGCGTAGTAGCTGTTCCTCATCCAGCTTCAGCTTCCTGTAGCAGGCAGATCTTCATTATTGGACGGTCGAGGCAGCTACTCTTTGTTTTAATCTGCACCTGACGCACAAATCCTCTTCTGTCTGGAAAAGTTTGCAGTACTTTTCCCATGACCCAGGAATTTCGAGGTGCTGTGTTGTCCACAATGAGCACAATATCTCCTGCGATAATGTTCCGCTTCACTCCAGACCATCTCTGACACTCCTGCAGTTGAGGTAAGTATTCTTTAACCCACCTTTTCCAGAATAAGTCTGACATGTATTGCACCTGCTTCCATCGCCGTCGAGAATACACATCAGCCTTCTGACAGTTTCCTGGTGGTAAGGATGATTTCAACAGCAGCAGGTGGTTAGGCATTAGTGCTTCCAGGTCATTAGGATCTGTAGATGTTTTGGTAATTGGCCGGCTGTTGATGATTGATTCCACTTCACAAGGAACGGTATTGAAGACCTTCTTCATCTAGGTTTTGAACATTTAAAGTGGAGTTCAGCATTTTCCGCACGGATCTGATTAACCTCTCCCAAGGTCCTCCATGATGCGAGCCAGCTGGGGGGTTGAAACTCCGTTTGATTCCCTTCTGAAGAAGTACATTGTTAATCTGTGACTGATTCCACTGCTAAATGGCTATTATCAATTTACGCTCTGCAAAGTTTGTTCCATTATCAGAACGTAGTTCCAGGACTTGACCCCGTCTTGCTATGAAGCGTCTGAGCACATTTATGAACGAGTCAGTGTCCAGCGAAGGTGCCACTTCGATGTGAATTGCACGAATGGCCAGGTAGGTAAAGATTACACCATACCGCTTCACTACGCTCCTTCTGCCCTTCACTGCAAATAGTCCAAAATAATCTACTCCAACCCGAGTAAACGGGGGTTCATCTGGAGTAACAGGTAAGTCTGCCATCTGCTGGGACACTGGTTGAGCATTCAGTCTTCGACAGATAACACATTTTGACAGAACCCATCCTTATGGCTGTGCTAGCACCAGTGATCCAATACCTCTCTCTCAGTCTGGATAACATGTGGCTACGACCACTATGCCCCACTTCATGATGAATGTGTTTCAGGAGAATGTCTGAGATAGGGTAATCGTTTGCCAGTATTATGGGATGTTTAGCCTCTGCAGGCATAGATGACCTGCTCAGTCGACCACCAACTTTCAGAACACCATCTTTAACTAGTGGGCAGAGTTTATAAAGGTGGTTGCAACCTTTCACAGTTTTGACACTTTGCAACCTGGAGAGTTCCTCAGGAAACCTCTTCCTTTGGCAGAACATGATGATTTCCAACTCAGCCTTCTCAAGCTCCTCCACTGACAGACAACTTGAAACTGCCTCTCCTTTGAAAGCGTCCATATCCTTCTCCAGTGAACATCTTTGCTGCAAATCCACACCAGACTGTGTTAGATCCATCTTTAACTTTCTCCTCTTTTGGCAACGAGCCAAGAGCAATTTCTTAAATCTCAAGATCCAAGCAAAAGATTTCTTCAAACCATTCCAAGATGAGAAATATTTTATAATTTGAGTCACAGTGTCAACCTCCTCTGCAGCTTGTGCAGCATTCACTGCCACAGCTCTCTTGACCTCCCTCTCATCTGCTGGAAGTTGATGAACATCCTCAGGATTAACAGGCCACACACTCTCAGGTTGAATAAGAAACTGAAGACCTGACATGTCACATTTTTGAGAAAGGTATCCACTTTCAAACCTGTGGAGGCCACATCGGCTGGATTGTGTGCAGTGTCTACATACCTCCATTGAGAAAATTGTGAAACCTTGAGAATTTCTGAGACTCGGTTTGGTAACAAAGACTTTGGAGGTCTGATTCTTGACGTATTTCAGTACAGATGCACTGTCTGTCCAAAACACAGAATCCTGAAGATCCATGTGCAACTCTCTTCTACACAAGACATCAATGCAACTTGCCATGGTGGCAGCGATGAGCTCCAATCGTGGGATTGTAACCGACGTAAGTGGAGCCACTCTAGCCTTCCCCATGGCAAAGGTGCTGTGTACGTGAGTGCGCATTGTGCGACGGCAGGTAAGTCAATACTCCGTAGCCATCTTCACTTGCATCGCAGAAATGGTGCAGCTGTGCCATGGTTGTGTCACCAAAGTCTGAGGGCTTCAGACATCTCATAACTTTAAAGTCCTCCAAACGACACAGTTCCCGGAGCCAACTCATCCACTTTTCAGCCACTGAATCAGGTAAGATGTCATCCCAGATGAGTGTTCTCCCGCACAGATCCCTCAATATTTGCTTTGCTGACAACACAACAGGGCTCAGGATTCCAAGAGGGTCATAGGTGGAGTTAATATTTGAGAGAATTCCTCTCCTTGTGAGTGGTCTGTCCTTGATCATGATCTTAAACCTGAGGGTATCTGACTGAATGCACCATTCTACACCAAGCACTCTCTCTACAGGTAGCTGGCCCGGATCCAGATCCAACCTTTTCATATCCTTGGCTCTGTGATTTTCAGGTATTGCGGCCATGAGCCCACGTCTGTTGCTTATCCATTTTGTAAGCTGGAAACCACCTTTGCACAGATGGAGATGAGGTCATGATAGAGAGATATTGCTTTCTCCAATGAAGCCACTGATACCAGGCAATCATCAACGTAGAAGCAATGAAGAACCGTGTCCACCACCTCTTGGCTGAGGTGTACTTAGTTATCTTCTGCACATTTCCTGAGAGCAATCATCCTGAAGTCAGTGAGGTCTTGATTTAAATTCCCATTGGGCCACCAGAGAAACCTCAATAGATCAGGGACTCTTATCTGGTGAAACAGGGATTCAATATCTGCCATGATCACCACCGATTCTTTCCTAAATCTGGTCACTACTCCAATCACCAAACTGGTGAGATCTGGGGCCTCATTTATAAAACTGTGCGTAGGATCGACGTCAAAAGGTTGCGTATGCACGAAACACAGAAAGTGCGTACGCACAAAAATATCCTGATTTATAAAACAGTGATTTCACTTTATAAATCACACTCCACTCTAAATGTGCCGCACCTGTGTGCGGGTCATATCACGCCCATAGTTGCCCATAAATATTCAGGAAAACGCCCCTAATTAATATTCATTCATGACTGAAAGCAGAGAGAAAGGCGAACGGGCCAACCGGAGCTCACCTCGCTGGATGAACAACTGGCGGGGATCATCGGGGAATCCCTCCTGAGTGACGTGGGACGAAAGAGGGGACACCGATGCCGGCCCTATTCATTCTGACTCGGTGCTCTTATGGCAACATGAGTGCAGTTAGAGACGCACCGATTACATTTGGGAAAACGGACATTGCTGCAAATTTGCACATTTTTATCTGCTGTTCACCGTATAAGGAAACATGATGTACTGCTGCGACAAACCAGTTATACCACTTGAAGCGGGACTGGCACTGCGTGGTTTCTGCGGGTGCTCCTCTCTAACGCTGGGCCCACACCACACAGGACAGCTCGTGGGAGTCGGAAACGGCTCATCAGCCACTCGTCACTGTTGGCCAGTGGATCTTGCTGGTCTCTGAAGTTCCGCTCCCTCCGAATCCTTCCGTTTGCCACATCCTCCAACAGTGCCAAAGCAGCCACTGTGCGCCATAACGCGTTATAAATACATGCCTTTATATTCCATCTATTAGGTAATATCTGCTGCACGTGTGAGAATTTCCCCGACTGACTAACAATGTAAGATAATTATAGTCTTTATTTGTAGGGCAACAAAACACATTTACAAAGTGTGTTATGCGTTAGGCATTGAAAACGGAGATAAAACGAAATGGGCTGTATGATATCGGAAATGTATAGGCTATATTAAACTGCATTCATATCAGTGTAAACGTAATTTGTCCTACTGTTCTCCTACTATTGTCCTAAATCATATGTTTCCTGTGTGCTCTCCAGGGAGTACGTTTGTTTATTCATTGTAGATTTTTTTTCTTTATCCATTTCTTGCAGATAAACTGTTCATGAGAGGTAAAAGTTACTATTTATTTTACACGATCAGTATCAGTTTCATACAGTTTCTCCCGTTTCCTTTTTCTACCATCAGTGGCGTAGTTTCTCCTTACCCCAGTTATGTGCGTACGCATGGGTCAGAGTGTGCGTGGAGGACCGCACGTTTTCCCGTCAAGTTCTCTTTTTATAAATCCCGCGGTGTGCGCAGAGAGTGGCGTACGCCTTCTTTTGTGCGTACGCAACGTTTATAAATGAGGCCCCTGGTCCTTGCAGAAGCTGAGCATTAAGAGATGTTCCTTGGAAACTCGCTCCACAATCAAAGACAACTCTGATCTTCTTTTTTATCGGATGGTAAACGCCATGGTACGGGATGTACCAGCTTATGCCATCACAGCGTTCCAACTCCTCCTCAGGCACCCTTTCAGCATAACCTTAGGTTACCAGATCATTCATGAAGGCAATGTAGTCTGCATGGAATAATGAGTCCTTCTGAAGCCTCCTCTTCAGGTATGAAGCACGCTACTCAACAATTTTCCTGTTATTTGGCATGTTGAGTTCCTTGTTCCTTAATGGTAAATTAATCTGGTAATGGCCATTCACTTGCTTTACTGAATTTGTCACCAATTCCATACATTTTTTATCCTCTCTTGACATTCCAAGTTGTTCATCCACACTTCATTCAGGGAAATCTGTCTTGAACCGCTGCTGCCAAAGTTCCTCCAAATTCACAACTGAGGCTCTGTTTATTGATATCTCTTGCTGCTCACAATCCATTGCTTCCTCGTCATCTCTCTCTTAGAGGTCCATTCACAGTCCTGCCCAGCATTGTCCTGATTGCATAGGGTCCAACATTCACACTGTGAATGACTTCCAGTGGTTCCAATGCCTAAGAAACATTTGTCCCAACCAGCAGCTCAATTTCTGCATCTATCTCAGGCAGATGTACAGATTTCAAATATGCCCATCCAAGAAGATCCCACTCTCTTGGAATGTTTCCCCTGTGGACAGGCATACACTCCTGTGTATATGTCTTGGGCAGTTCACAAAAGTTGTCACCTTCCAAACCAGCAACCTCCAATCCTGAGACAATGTGGCTACACACAACTTTCTCTTGGCCCATGGTCCGCAAGAGAATGCGTGCCCTCTTTCCTGTGAGGCCTAGCTTGTACATCAGTGCCTCTGTACAAAAGACTGCTGTAACTTCCTTGATCTAGGAAAGAATATGTAGTAATGATCTTGCTGCCTTTCTTGGACTTAACTTGCACAGGAACAATGGGAAGCTACAATGCTCATCACCAGCCCCAGTTAGCCCACTTGACACCAAGGTGCTGTCCACTGCCACCTCTGATTTCCTTTCTTGCTGGCTAAAGTTCTTTTCCTTTTTGTTTGGAGGAATGTAAAGTATGGTTGGATGTTGGAGACCACATTTTGCACAGGTGATCAGTTTCCTGCAATCTCTGCTGATGTGTCCAATACACAAACAGCCAAAAAAGACACCTTTTTTTCCTTAAGAAGCCTATGTTCTCTATGTGGGTTATTTTCTCCAACTGGTGGCAGGAATCCAATGCGTGTCCTCGTCCACAGCAAAGACATGTCCTCCTTAATGTTACAGTTTGTTCCTTCCCTTTAGTTACAGGTTGCGTTTTGTTCTACACAGGAACCCACAGTGGTGGCAAAGCTTGTTCCTTTAATGCCAGAATGAGGCTGTGGTTTGAGTCTGTTTAGACCTTTATTCGCTGAGTGAGAATCCTGTATATTTCCAAACACTGGGTCAGTTAAGATTCTAATTTATCTCTCAATAAAATTGGTGATGTCAATGAATGTAGCTCTCCCATATCGTCCCTCTTGCAGTTCATAGGCTACAGTTCTCCATTTGTCTCGGAATTTATAAGGCAACTTCCTTATAATGGTAAGCATATTGGCAGGCAGATCTAGCTCGTGCAAATATCCCACCCCCTCCATGGCATTAGAACAGCCTCTGAGGAAGAGGCTGTAGTCCTGGAGAGCATTTATGTCTTCTGTCTTGATAGGAGGCCATGAAAGAACCCTTTCCATATACGCAGAGGCAACTTGCTGCTCATTTCCAAAATGCTCCCGTAGTAAGGCTTTAGCTTTAACGTAACCCCTTTCTGGGTAAAGGTGCTGGCAGCTTCTCACCAGTTCCTTAGGGTGACCCCTAGTGTACTGCTCCAGGAAATACAGTTCATCACTGCAGTTCTTAGTGTTTCTCTCCACACCATTCTCAAAAGCTCTTACAAATGTATTATATTTGAGTGGATCCCCATCAAAAATTGGGATTTGTCTCCATGGTAACGTTGAGAGGCACTGCTGTTGAATTAAGAGGGTAGTTATTAGTGCCCGAGCAGGTCATCGACCTGTGAGGTCCCTATTGTAATTGGAAGGACAGAAATTTTCTTCTCCAAGTTTGACTGCAGTTTTGGATGCCTGAACATACCCAAAAACTCACCAAATTTGGAATATACGTCACATCCGGCGAAAATTACGATCCTGCATTGTCACTGGGCGTGGTCGTGACCTGCGGGCTCTGTAGCGCCCCCTAATGTTCCTCCCTGCCTTCCACATGCATGTTGACCAACGAAATTCGGTAGGCAGACTATCATGAGCAGACGCACAAAAAAGTCTGGGGGGCCCATACTCTCAGTCCAACAGGAAGTCCGCCATTTTGATGTGTGGTGGCATTTTTGTCCAATTCATGCCTACTTTGAAAATTATCTTGTCCTAGAGCTTAAACACCACAGTCTTCACATTAACTCTGTTATCTTCTTCATGCCTTGAAGAACAAAAGTTATGGAAATCATTCAGCTGCGTCAAACTTTAGTGGGCGGGTGGAAACCATTTTTTCCCCTCGCCGTCGAGCATCAAGGCTATATAACTTCAACATACAATTTCCTATCCACACCAAACTGCTCATAAGTGTAGAGGCTGTCTCCCCGAATACATCTCCGGATCAATACTAAGTCGGCCATTTTGCTTTTGGCCGCCATTTTGAAATATTGCCAATCTTTGTACTTAAATTATCTCCTCCAACAGACGTAACACCACCGACTTCACAGTCACTCAGTATCATCCTCTGACCTTGAAGATGAAAAGTTATGGAAATCTTTATCCTACGTCATACCTGCTGGCCGCGGTGGAGCGGTCAATTCAAATCCTTCGCCGTAAAGCATCAAGTCCTCATAACTTCTTCATACAATTTTCTATCTCGGCCAACTCTCACAGGAATGTAGAGGGAGTCGCCCTGAATAGATCTGTGTTGTCATTGGGCGTGGTCGTGTCCTGCACGCTCTGTAGCGCCCCCTATGGAGATGCCCCACCTCCTGCACTGCATAGATGAACAAAACTAGGTATGCAGATTCATCATGAGCAGATAAACAAAAAACCCTTTTGGACTGACACGTCACTCCAACAGGAAGTCCGCTATTTTGATGTGTGGCGCCATTTTTGTCCAATTCATGCCTACTTTGAAAACTATCTTGTCCTAGAGCTTAAACACCACAGTCTTCACATTCACTGAGCATCATCTTCATGCCTTGAAGATGAAAAGCTATGGAAATCTTTACACTACGCCATACTTGGTGGGCGTGGTGGTCGAAACCATTTTTTTCCTTCTCCGTGAAGCATCAAGGCTTTATAACTTCAACATACACTTTCCGATCTACACCATAAGGCACATTCATGTAGACGGCGTTGCCCGGAATACGTCTCTGCATCAATATTAAGTCGGCCATTTTGATTGTGGCCGCCATTTTGAAATATTTCCAATCCTAGCACTGTAATGACATCCTCCTATAGATTTAACATAACAGACTTCACAGTCACTCAGTATCATCCAGAGACCATAAAGTTGAAAACCTGTTCAAAGCTTTCGCCTACGTCATACCTGCTGGTCATGGTGGGGCGGTCAATTTAAATCCTTCGCATACAATACAATACATACAATTCCCCTTCTACACCAAATCTCTAAGGAATGGAAAGGGAGTCGCCCTGAATATATCTGTGCATTCAAAACTGTTTCTTATCCATAGCGCCACCCACTGGACACAGGAAATCAGACAAACATCATCCGAACGACATGACGTTTACTGCCTGTTTTCTCCCCAGCATCAAATGAAAGTAACAAGTGAGCGCGCAATCCGACAGCGCCCCAGTCTGACGTAACTGCTGGCCGTGGTGGTGCAGTCAATTTAAATCCTTCGCCATGAAGCATCAAGTCCTCGTAACTTCACCATACAATGTCCTATCTGCGCCAAATCTCTTGGGAATGGAGAGGGAGTCGCCCTGAATATATCTGTGCATCAAAACTGTTTCACAATCATAGCGCCACCCACTGGACACAGGAAATCAGACAAACATCATCCGATTGACATGACGTTTACTGCTTGTTTTCTCCACAGCTTGATTTGCAAGTAACAGGTGATCGTGCAATCCGACGGCGCCCCAGCCTGACACATCTGCTGGCCGTGGTGGTGCAGTCCATTTAAATCCTTCGCCATACACATAAAGTCCTCGTAACTTCACCATACAATGTCCTATCTGCGCCAAATATCTCAGGTATGTAGAGGGAATCGCCCTGCATATATCTGTGTATCAAAACTGTGTCTTATCCATAGCGCCACCCACTGGATGCAGGAAGTCAGACAAAAATCGTCCGAATGACGTGACGTTTACTGCTTGACTTCTCCCCATCGTGACATGCAAGTAACAGGTGAGCGCGCAGGCCGACGCGCGTGGACTGCGAGGGCCCGTTCATCACTGCTTGCAGTTTTAATTTCAGTTTGCTTTCTCATAATTCCCAGCATATTGTCTTGATTCTCATCTCTTGATCCAAATCCTGCATTCAATGTGTATCCATATTGAGGTTGTGCATTCTCATTGTAACTCGGATGCGAGAGGCCACTACCATGAATATCGCCACTTCTCGATCCATGACAAAACATCTTTTTTCTGTTTAAAGAAGAAAGCCAAGTTGTCTTTACAAGCTCTGAGGCTGTGCTACTACATTTGAAGCCTGCACACCTGAAGAATTGGCTCCATGGACTCACCTTTCTCAACTTTCTCTGATAGCTGATAGATCTCTGAGCTGGTTGCCTCACCGATCAGCTGCCAGCATAGCAATGCTAACTTATAAGCAGACATGTTGGATGCTCTGTGGGCTGTCCATCGCTGCTCCGCTGGTCCTCCCTCCACCTCTGGGTTGTTCACGCCTGGCTCCGTTGTTGCTCTCCTCTGCTGCTGTGGTCTCCCCCGGCTCGCGCCGATGTTGGATGGTTACTGCTCTTCCGTTGCTGGTGGGGTCTTCAGGTGTTCAGTGCGGGAGCTCCTGGACTTCTGCTGTCGCTTTGCCCCAGGCTCCGTCGCTGGGACTGGATTTCTGGGTCTCCTGCGTCGCCCCTGCTATGTCCACGGGCCTCCAGACGCTAGTTCACTTCTTGACGGAGGGTGCTGATCCCTGCGGTGCTGGCAACTGTGCTGGTGGTAGTGTTTAACGCGGTACGGATGTTCCCTCCGTGCTGACTGACAGGCGCTCCATCAATTCATTCTTTGTTTTGTTTGTTTTCATATGTTTGTTCCACTTTGTTCAGTGTCCTTGGGTACCCTGACTGGTGCTATATAAATTGTACGTTGTTAATTGTATGTATGTATGTATGTATGTATGTATGTATGTATGGTTATTGTTGTTGTTGTTGTTGTTACACATGTTTACAATGTTTGGTATATGTTTGATTATTTTGTCTTAGTTAGGAAAGTAATGTTTAGTTATCCACATGGTATAAGGTGGACGGAATACACGGTATCGGATCGGTATCGGGTATCGACAGATACACAAAGTCCAGGCATCGGTATCAGTATCAGGACTGAAAAAGTCGGATCGGTGCATCCCTAATATGGAAGTGCCATCTTACTGTGCTTGCTCTTGGGAGTCTGTGTGCCACCACTCTATCAAGCACACTGGTTCTCTTGGGAGATCTTGAAAAAAATCCAGAGAATCAAGTCAGTTCAGAGAAGAACATATTAACTAATGCGATGTGAGATGTCACCTGCTGCATGATGAAAGCTGAAGAGGTAGAAAGATGAATATTTAAAAAGCTGAAAAGGCAGAAAAGCTGAAAAGTAAGAGGGCTGAAAGAGCTTAAAAAAGGTGAACAGTTTCTCTGGCTGAACATAAAGCTGAATGTATGAAGAAGCTGAAAAGGCAGAAAGAAGAATAGTTTGAAAAGCTGAAAAGGCAGAAAAGCTGAGAAGTAAGAGGGCTGAAAGAGCTTAAAAAGGTGAACAGTTTCTCTGGCTGCACATATGCTGGAGCAGTAAAACAGTCAAAGTTGAAAATGTCCCCATAAGAATAATTGGGAAAATGCCTCCCAAACTCCTGCGATTTTTGAAACAAATGTAATGGTTATTAACAAAATATTTATATATTGAGTCAAAGGAGACATATGGGCTGAAATATGTGCCACTAGAAACTGAATTTGAATCATCAATATTTGAATTTGATTGCTAAACTTGAATAATTGCAATAAAAACTGAATTTGAATCGCATAATTTGAATTTGTATTGTTTAATTTGAATCATTGCATTGAAAAACTGAATCTGAATAAAATAATTTTAAAATTGAATTTCTTAGTTTGGAAAATTCAACTCAATATATGTTTTCAAATTCAGTTAAGACCCACCTTTTCAAATCTGCTTTTAACCTGCAACAATAGCTGTTCTCCTCTGTACCCCCATCAGTTTTTGTTATCACTAACACACATAGCTATCTGCACATTGTTGCCTGTCCTTCTATGTACTTTTCATTTATTTCTCTATGTATTTTTTCCTCTGTATTTGTATTTTTCCTCTGTATTTTTGTTTTATGTAAAGCGTCTTTGAGATCTGTAAAAGCGCTGTATAAATAAAATGTATTATTATTATTATTAGTTCTCAAAATTCAATTTCAATTTACTGTGACTGACATCCGGGCAGTTGAGGAAGAGCAATCGAGTGCAGATATCTAGGGCATAGTCACTGGTCACAGTCTACGCAGATTACCTCTGCTCTCTTCGCGCAGTTACCACACACGGGCTTGTGGCATTTCAAGCGTCCGACATTTTGTTCCATTTGCTGGTTTTGCCTTCACCCCACTAAAAGGTGCCCACACCTGTGTGCACAGTGCTCAGGATGCAGACATTCTTCCTCGGATTTCCCTGGTACACAGTCAGAGTACAGAGTCGCATTTGTGTTGAACAGCTCCGCTCGCCGTTTGGTGTAGCTGGGAAATTGTATGTTGAAGTGATAAAGCCTTGATGCTTCACGGCGAAGGAAAAAAAATGGTTTCCACCGTCACGCCCACCAGCTATGACGTAGCGGAAAGATTTCCATAACTTTTCATCTTCAAGGCATGAAGATTATACTGAGTTAATGTGAAGCTCAACAGTTAAGAGAAAAACACTTGCCCTCGTGGACGTAGGGAGAAAGTTAATGAATTACTTGTTCTCCTGTTACCTGGTTGAAAATCAACAGTTTGAGCCTGTTCTTTGGATACTGAAGCTTCAGCAGACGTTCAAAGAACACTGTGACAAAGGGGGTGGGCTGCTGAATGAAGATGCCAATCACCACCATTGGGTATTCACTCTCCTGTTGGCAAAAAGAAAACAAGCATCATATTCCAGTTCAAAGGTAAAGGGCAATCAATTTGCAAGCAGTGATGAACAGGCCCTCGCAGTCCACGCGCGTCGGGGCATGCTGCCATCAAGGTGTGCCGTGTGGATGTATTCAGGGCAAGACCCTCTACATGTTTGAGCAATTTGGAGTAGATGGCAAATTTTATGTGGAAGTTATAATGAGTTGATGGTTTCATGGCGAAGCATCAAAATGGACCGTGCCACAAGGTGTGACGTAGGTGAAAGCTTTTGATAAGTTTTGTCCACACAAGCTTCTTGCAAACTTTGTTGCAAATAGGTCAAATGAGTCGGAAAAAAAAGTTAATCATTTGTGCACAGAGCCTTAGTGGCTCATGGGGATGTAGTCACCTTGGTTTCATGTCAGACGAATGTGGAGATATGCAACACTTTGTGTTTTGAGCAAAATGTACAGGAAGTTGTTATTTAATAACTTGAGTATTGTTTGGAATATCAAAATTGTTTTAATAACTTTTTGTCAGGAAAAATGGGTGTGGCACTGAATTCAGCACAATTCAGTGAACGTGTGGATATAAGGTTTTTGAATGTGCAACAAAAGTATATGTGAGTTATAAGCCAAAACGCACTTTCCTCAATTTCAGTGCCACCTAGTGGTGGAAATGGAGGACAACAATAGATTATGAAATTTTTCAGCAGGTGTGACATATATTCCAAGTTTGGTGAGTTTTGGGGTATGTTCAGGCAGTGAAAAAAGCAATAATTTGGGACGAAAAAGTCATAATTCGAAAAACAATAGGGGCCTCCAGGGCCCTAATTAATTCTAAATACTGTAGTCAACAGACCTTAAAAGCTGTGAGGGGTCGGAGGTCCTCGTGACACACTGTGCATCCATTTTCAAATGTCCACGCGTTGGGGATGTAGTTACCAAGGTAGTTGATCTGGAGCTGGAAAACAAATGTGTGTTTTTGCATGTTATCACATCTCTGTGTAATGTCCAGTATATGGGGTGTGTTGACGATAATTGTGTCAATTAAAATATGAGATAATGAAATTGTGTTAATAATACATATGAAAATAGTATGAAAATAGTCCTGTGTATTTTGACTGGTAAATAAAGAGACATGGGGTACTGCGATGAGCTACACACAGAAACATTCTCTCTTGTGTTCAGAATGGTTTTACACACACATCTTGCGAGCTTAAATAGTGACACGTGGTGAAGTGTCGTATCGGTTTTAGACTTCACATTTGAAACATGTGACTACATATTGTGAACAGGCTTGCAGCTCAGTCCTCTAAACATCTGTACCAACTGCTGCATCTCGCCAACAGCTACTTTGGTTTGCTCTATCAGCCTGCTGTGTGTAACATGTGACTGGTCAGTACGCATTGATAGGTCAGTACCTTGGTTGGTCCGTTCCCATGAATGATGACAGGCAAGGTGTCATACAGTAAATTTCTGGCTCGTACCCGACTGTCCTCAAACTTCAGCACCACCTCGTCTGGAAATACACACACTCATCAAATGTAGCCTTCACATGTTCACTTCCTGTAGTTTTGGAGACTGCAGATATTCACATCACCTCGATTTTGGTAATTTGATTTAAGGTGTAATTTGTCAGAATTCCAAGATAACTCCAACAATATGGGGGCAGCATCTCACTAGAGTAACAAACAACTGCTGCTCTTTGCTAGCTAACTTTGACTGTAGATAGCTACCGTTAGCCTTGGCACTAAGTGGCCCCTTAGCTGACTGAAGTCTGCCTGGTTTACAAGCAGAGTCACTGTGGCCAACAGGGCTCAGCTGCCTCCCAATAAACACACAGCAGAACACCAGACTGGGACTGAAAACAGCTTCCAAGACCAACAGATAGGGCTGGGTATTGTCAAGAACCTCACAACTCAATTCGATTTTAATTCGATTCAATATTGATTTAATTCTCTCTTCGATATTGATTCGGTTATAAGTAGTAATAAACAAATAATTAGAGTACCTGTTGATAATTTTTAAATTCAAAAAAGTAATTTATAAATTATAAATCTTTCCTCTAGGAAGTTCTAGTTCGAAATGTAAACAAAGGCACACCATGTGTTTGGTTATAAAATAGTACAACCATAGTTAAGTGCCATTGTTTCTGGGACTGCATGGTACATTTTTGTCTGACATAAACATAGACATAACTGCGGTCCCATCGCCCTCCGGCTAGACGCGAGGGTGTAAAATGTTGACACTGTACCCCCCTCTCTCCCCGGAGGAGAGTGCCGTGGGCGCACGGTGCAGCGGCCAGGGTGAGACCGGCTGCACTGGGAGTTTACAGTCTCCGAAAGAGCGGCGCGTCAGACATCGGCTACCCGCCTCCGCAGCTTGCCTGAATCGATTCAGAGCATTTTCTGAATCGATATTGAATGGGAAAAATATATTGCAATGCATTGATGGATCGATATTTTAACCCACCTCTAACCAACAGATGCACGTTTGCAACACACAATGGAAAATATACTGTTAAAACTTTTGCAAACTACCTTTTTACAAGGAGAAGGATCTGATGAAAGAGGTTACAGACAGAGTGACTCCTTAAACTCATGTTGTCTAGTGAACACATCCACCTCAGATAGAACTCACAATTTCCTTCCTCCACCTCAGAGGGAAAAAATGCTGCAGACTGCTGAGAGTTCAGCTCATGTCTAAACGTGCAGCTCCTTCTAAATTACAGCAATTGCAAACCCTTTAGCTGTTGAAGCCTCTAAGGACTGAGTTTACTACAAGTACACCGTGATGATGCATCACAGGTACATTGACCAGATTACTGATCACAAACACAGTGTGAAGCCAGAGAAGACGTTAACCACATTCACAACAAGAGGCTGAAAGAATTGGAGCTAGAGTCATTTTCCACAACAATTACATAACATATGTACCTTTAATACATACACAATACAGTTACTACTTAGGAAACATCTTAAATGAACAGCTCACCCAAAAATAAAAATTCAGTTATTGTAAGCTCATCCCCATCCCAGTGAAAAGTTGGGTGAATTTTCTTAGTCCACAAGACATTTTGGACGCTTCACAACATTGAGTAATTCTCCTACATAACTTAAAGGAGAACTTTATTGCTCAAGCTACCCTTGACTTGCCAGTACCGAAAACGCGAACACTTTTGGTCCACCCCTTACAGGGCTCCTTGAACGGAGAGTTTGCGTTGACAGCTAACAGCGTGGAGTCACATCTTTACACTGTGTTTTAAGCATCTTAACATGCTCCAAATATCACCCCAAAAGCTATGCAACATCAGCAGACACCTTACAACACAGCACTGTAGCGTGTATGGCTCAACATGAATAAAAAAGTGGTTAAAACAGTGTGTTTGTGCAAGCAGCTACTCACCGGTTTGTTAACATCCCGTCTTCCCGTAGTCCAAACTAGTCAATCCGTCGAGCGTGTGCTTACTCCCTCGCTGGCAGAGACAGAAACTTTTGCAGACAAACGTATTCCAGCATTTTCGTTTTTATGTTCATAACGTACATGTCGATGTTACAGCCTGTTATGAGCCATGAGCCTTACAATAGCCTGTTATGAGTCTACTCGCTCTGCACTGAGAGGCCCTCCAGACGGAAACGCTCCTTTGTGGAAACGCACATGTATTGCATCGTTTTGGCCGATCGTCCACGTGGATCCTGAAAACGCACTTTTTGGAAACCGGGTCTCAGGGTGGAAACATCTGAAAACGCAGCCCTCCCGATGTCTTGTGGACGGCGAATCAGCATACTTTCCGAAACAATGACGCCATCTTGCACTAGCCATTTTCTTCTTGAAGAGAGGAGAGCAGAGCTCTTTTGTTCTCTAATGCAAGTAACTCTTCATCTGTATACTCCGGTTCGAACAAATATGGTCTACCGTCTAATTCAAAAGGTTCGTCGTCGATGTCTTCCACTTCGATATCAGACAAGCTCTCCATCGTGACTATTTCGGAAGCGGCTTCAATCGCCACTGACAAGTCCCCTCTCTGTACGAGCTACGATCATGCGCAGACAAGCTAGCTCTCAGTGCAGAGCGAGTAGACTCATAACAGGCTATTGTAAGGCTCATGGCTCATAACAGGGTGTAACATCGACATGTACGTTATGAACAGAAAAACGAAAATGCTGGACTACGTTTCTGTCTGCAAAAGTTTCCGTCTCTGCCAGTGATGAAGTAAGCGCACGCTCGACGGATTGACTACGGGAAGACGGGATGTAAACAAACCGGTAAGTAGCTGCTTGCACAAACGCACTGTTTTAACCACTGTTTTTTAATTCATTTTGAGCAATACACGCTACAGTGCTGTGTTGTAAGGTGTCTGCTGATGTTGCATAGCTTTTAGGGTGATATTTGGAGCATGTTAAGATGCTTAAAACACAGTTTAAAGACGTGACCCCACGCTGTCAGCTGTCAATGCTAACTCTCCGTTCAAGGAGCCCTGTAAGGGGTGGACCAAAAGTGTTCACGTTTTCAGTACTGGCAAGTCAAGGGTAGCTTGAGCAATAAAGTTGCATGTTGAAATTGACCAAAGTTCTCCTTTAAACAAAGGATTTTAATAACTTCTTTTGAAACCAACTTGAGATCTTGGGGCTTCACAAGACTTGAATTATGTCGGACAGGCTATGGAGCCATTTTATACATAAATATTAAGGGTGTCACAATTTCGCTTTTAAATCGAACTCGACCGAAATTAAGTCACAATCTCGAACTTCGAATTAAAAAATTGAATCGTCGATGCTGCCACGCCTCCATGTCACATCCGGTCAGCTTGCCAAGCGGAAAAAAACACACACGTGTTGAAGTGCTGCGAGTCAACCTCCTCTAACTTACAGCCAGCCAAACAATTGCATGGTGTTCCTGGTGATTCCTGTTCGGCTCCCCGACCATGGTCGGGAAGCACAGTGGAGATGATATCCTCCAGGGCCGAACTTTATGTTTACCTTCGAGGTGAACCACTTTCACGTGTTAAGCAGGTCGGAAAATAATACCAGGACGCTTTGCTGTATCTTGAGGAGCTGTCGCCTTTATTCACAGCCAAACTGCAGACTATATTGTACACTTTATTGCTGTCGCTACTACTGCTACTCCTTTCACTTCTCCTTTTTCTGCCATTCATTCACTGTCTGCACTATGCATGCTCCCTCACTCTCGCTCACCCACTCACACCTCACGCACCGCCCTATTCCTGAAAGGGGCTACGCCACTCTTACAACAATGGCAACTGCAGATGCTGGAGACCCATCGACAGAACTTGAACACCCTCCTCTTTCACTGAAGTCGCCAGTGTGAAAGTATTTTGGATTTCCAATGACAATGTTCGCGTTGTTGACAAGGGTTAGCCACAGTTTGCAAGCTCTGCAGAAACTAGATGGCAGGTTATTTTGTTTAAGTTTCCAATTGACTGACTGACTGACTGAAGATTATTCTTACATTATGTTGTTAATAAATATTTTAAATTTGACAATGTAGTGTGGTACATTGCAGCAAAGGTCAGATAATATATTGCATAAAAGTCTAGTCTAAAAATGACATAGCAACCTGTGCTTCAAAATTATTTTTTTTTAAATCGAGAATCGAATCGAACCATGACCTTAGAATCGAAAAGTTTACTGAATCGAGGATTTGGAGAATCGTGACAACCCTAATAAATATATATACAGTATATGTATATATTTTTTAACAGAGGCTTCAATTGTTTAGGACAACGCATACATTTTAGGGATCACTGACAAAAAAATGTGTATATGTGACGCGCCGGCACAAAACCAGCAGCAAGTCGGCTGGGAGAAATTCACAGAAACAGAATCGTCTTTTTTCTAAATTAGTGATTTTTGTTTTTTTGCAGAATGTGCAAGTTGAGATCATGAAGAAAGCCACTCCATGTTTCAGATAACAGTATTGGTTGCCTTACAAGTATACATTTTGTGTTTGAAATCGGGTAGAGTTTCAGGAAATGCTGGCGCATAGGTGGGCGTGTGCGGCGATACAGTTAATTTGCATACTGGCTACCTTTGACCATTCACAGGCTTTTGTTTTTTTTCGGCCAATCAGGTGCACGTTAGTAGCGAACCGCATGGCTACTTATGCAGCCCCCCAGCATCCACTTCTGGAAGCTGCTTGTGATTTCATCATTGAATGAAGATGGACTGGGAAAAATGCATTGTAGAAGAGCTAAATCGTGGCTGTTACAGCGCAAATCTATGGCAGTACTTTTGCGAGACGGCGGATACTTCTGGTTATTCCGACGCCGATTTCACTTCTGATTCTGATGAGTGCACTGACGATGAAAGCGACTTTATTACACTGGAGAACATCCCTAATCTACAGCTGACTTAAGTCGAAGATGAAGACGAGGAAGAATCTCTCAGCCTCGCAGCAGAGGAGCTGGAGCGTGAGATATCAGACGCTATATCTACGGTGACATGTGAAGGGGAATGGAGAAAATCCGTAACTTTGACTGCAAATGCTATGTAAGAAGAAAGGAGAACTCTCTCATTGGGACACAACGTGAGCATCTGCTATTAATTTGAATAATGCTTGAATTGACTGATGCTCATGATTTAGCACCTAGTTTACTGGAGGATAGTTTGGATGAATACATCCAGACTCAGGTGACAATGTGCCTGTTAGATTGCTTGAATTGACTGATGCTCATGATTTAGCACCTAGTTTACTGGAGGATAGTTTGGATGAATACATAGTGTATATATACAATGCACAGTGTGCTATAAACAATAAACAATAACAATATATACAACAACAAAATATGCAAAATATATTATAAACAATAATAATATATACAAACAGTAGAGAGACCAGAGTTCTCTGTCAGGCAGAGGTGAGAGAGTTGTTGTATAAAGTGATGGCTTGTGGCAGGAAAGATTTCCTGTATCAATTGCTACATCTATTCCTGTATTCCATATATGACCCATGATGTGAAACTTCTTTGTTTTCCTTTTTCAGAATTGGCAAAGACACCCTGACTGATATAATCAAACACTTTGAGGAGAATGGGGCAAGACCACTGTTAAGGAAGAAGCACTCACAGCCAAGGCCAGCCAGGTTCATCAGCCGCAGCATTATCAACGGAGTTGTGTAATTTATAAAAAAACTATGCAGAAGACAATGCCATCATGCTGCCTGGCCGACATCCTTGGCATAGGTATTGGCATGTGAAGTTGCTGCCAACCCATGTGTCTAAGGCCTCAGTTTAGCGTCTCTACGTGAAGTCTGCTAAGGAGTGTGATGAGCGTGCAGTTTGCAAATCAAGCTTCAAAGCACTGTGGAACCAGCTTCTCCCACACATCAGAAGTTGCAGGCCACGTACAGATCTCTGCTGGCAGTGCCAAAACAATAACGAGCAGCTGGTACGAAGTGCAAACCTCCCAGATGATAGAAAGTCTGAAGCGGTCAAGAAGCAACATGATCATCTTGCCCTTGTGCAAAAAGAGAGGGCTGTGTACAACAGGATGACTGCTGCCTGCAGAAAGACATGTGCTGACTCTAAGTTGTCTTTGGGACCCTCCCCATCAGCAAGCAAGAAGTTCAGGATGCATTACAGTTTTGATTTTGCACAGCAGATACACTTTCCCTCAAACCCTCCTCAGCCTGGGCCAATGTACTTCCTGACTCCACGGAAATGTGGCCTTTTTGGTGTCTCCTGTGAAGGGCTGAAAAAACAGGTGAATTTCCTGATTGATGAAGGCATGTCATCAAGTAAGGGGAGCAATGAAGTCATCAGCTACATGCATCATTTCTTCAGCTACTTCGAAGTTGGAGAAACAGACGTGGATCTCAAAAACAACTTCATGCTGTGGTACACTGCCTGGCGGGTTGGACACAAGCTTCATGACACAACTGATCTCCACTTCCTTATTGCTGGCTACACCAAATTTTCCCCTGACTGTGGCTTTGGACTAATCAAGCAAGCATACATGAAGACCAGAGTCAATACTTGGGCAGACATCGCTGAGGTAGTGGAAAACAGCTCTCCTGAGAGTCACCTCAATATCCTACAGCTTGTTGGAAATGCAGATGGCAGAGTGCCATGCCAGCTGTGTGGGACGGGATCATAAGAATGTCATCCAGGTACATCAAATTCCCATACAATGCTGTTGAACAGGTCAACACTAAAGCGCAATTTGCAGCAAGAGCCGGTTTCCCTAATGTAATTGGAGCTATTGACTGCACACATGTTGCTATAAAAGCGCCATCACTGGATGAATTTGTTTTTGTCAACAGGAAACCTTTTCATTCAATTAATGTTCAAATAATATGTGATGCGCAAATGCAGCTCACCAACATCGTGGCAAGGTGGCCTGGTTCAACGCATGACTCGTTCATTCTTACCAATAGCATGGTTAGTAACAGGCTGGCACGGTGCGCGATGGGTGGCTTCTTTGTGAGTAAATAATTTATCCGTTTAATTGCGCCCCGAATGTTATTATTATTATTATGATTATTATATATTTCTTTTAAAAAAAAAGCAACAGTGATTCAATCAAGTGGTGCATGAACAAAGGAAACTAAACCTATTTCACATGTTGTATTCCTCGGTCACGCTTCGGCGATGGGCCAAAATCCTCCGCTTCACCTCAACCTTCACGTCAGACCATATATATATATTTTTTTATTTCAGTGAGTGTGCGCTGCTCTGACCCCATAGTGTTCACTGCCTCACACACACGCTCCCACTCACATTTCTTTTTTGGGGTGTTTATCCCTGACAAAAGGCTACCAAATAATACAGATCTTCGCGTCTCGACTTCATTTAATAGAGTTTCGAGCTCAGACTCGGTGAAGTTGCGCTTCTTCCCTTTACTCATGGTGTGAATCTGATGGTGCAGAGAGGGGAATCCCCGGTGCAGGCCCTATTTAAAGTAATTTGCACATTTAAATGGGGGCGTGGACAGGGACAAAGGAAAAGTGCTTGGATCCATGCGTACGCACACTTTGATACAGTTTCTGGATTCTAGCGTACGCCATGTTTCAGTAGGAAATCCACGAAAGTCTTAATACATGAGGCCCCAGGTGTAGTGCTTGCAAGAACTCACTGTGATGCAGAACCTGTCGAGTTCCAGTTGACAGTCTTCCTGTCCTTGCCCCACCTGGACTGAACATTGACAGGCAGACCTATCTTTATGAAAAATCAGACCTTTCTATGCTGACGAGGCAAGAGACATCACGTGCCCAGCGCCAAGGGTCACAGCACAGGAGAGTATGCAGAAGAGGATGCGGATGTGATATCACCAAATAATTGGACTCTCCTTCACACCCTCTCCACAATGTGCTGATCAGCCACAGGCACTTTACAGAGTTTTAAACAGATGTGGTTGTAGATGTGTAGATGTGGTTTATACCTTGGATTATGGCACAAGGGATTGAAACATCTTATCCTGTGTATTAATTAATGATATTCACAGGCTTTTTGTAATAAAAGCATTTCCATTTCAATAAAGTACCTTCTAATTCTGATCAGTCCACTAAAGTGCTAAGGAAAATAACACTACATCAACATTAACAACATGACAACTGCTTTTGATAACCATTGTTTAAACCACTACAATACTTTCTGCCCTGCAGGCTAACAGATACCAGATGTCACTGAATGAATGTAGGGTGAGGGCTTATCTAAATGAGATGCAAATGAGCACTATTGTGTTGACTAGCCAGGGGGTGAGAATTTCCTGCTGTGAGAATTGCAAATGTCTTGGGGCTGTTTTCTCCCTAAAGGGTTTTGAGATGTGCACACATTCAAATGGCCACAACTTCTCCAAATGTTATCAGGTTTCCATGTGTTAGACATCGTTGGAAAGCTTAGAAACTACAGTTTCAGAATTTGTAAATAAAAATGCCTCTCGGGAGACTTGTTGCTGGTTTTCTCATGGCTGGTCACATATAAGCTGATAAATATTTTTTTTTTCAGTATCTGCATCAGCCCCAAAAATCGAGATCAGGCTTTACTAAACAGAATGCTGGTTAGTGTCACATGCAGTAGATGGCATGAAGCATAGCTGCAGTGATAAGAAACATTCAATTTCTTATAAGGTGTCATTGGAAAGGTGCACATAACATTTTCTAACACTGCAGCACATACCTCTGAAGCCAGTCAAATAGACAGTCAGTCTCAGAGGAATGTATTTGTTTCATACATTTCACTACTGGACAAAGAAACTTAATCGCAGGAACTCACCGAGGGCTCCATGAAGGTTCTGGAACATTCTACATTTACTGTCCAATGTGATATTTATGGATTTCTGAAACATGAAAATGCATTATTTACACATGATAGGCTGCATTCATATTAGTAGTAAATTAGCAGCTGTAAATTCATAAATAAAAGCAGTATTGAATTAGTGAGTGTCAGACTGAGCCCCAAAATAATAAAGGCTGGGCCAAGAAAATTGAGGGGGGATGAAATTACCCGTATTTAGTTAACATGTTAAATTCAGTATAATATCCATTTTCACAGCACCATTTCCATCTTAAACTGTTGAGTATTTATTTTACTGTTGAACTATCTACAGTAAAACTCAACACTTCCTGCTACCAGAAACATGAGGGATTAAGCCTACTGTGCTACTGCCTTTTAATCTGAAACATCTGTGCAGAAAGTGCTGAGTCTCACTGACACGAGGAAATAATTATGCTGTATTGTGTAAGTGGAATTTCTGTTAGAGTTAGTTCTTTAGAAATACACATTATACTGACTACAACACTACTGTACAACAGGTAAACACAAATGTTCAGTTTGAGTTAAAACCAACAAATAAAAAAATGGGAAGACTTGTTACTCAAATTTGATGACATGTACTCAATACATTAAGTCCCGGTTCTCTGTAGAACTGAGGTCAATACTTGGTAATCTGTGGCATATAATAACATATCCCAGAGGAATTATATGACAATGTTAAAAAATATTTGCTACCATTACTGTTATTACTCTAGTACTAAGTATCTAATGAAATAAATCAAAGTACAACTGTGAACACACCAATATGTAAATCTTACTCTTTTCACAGGATCAATGTAAATCTTGGTGAAGAACAGCTGGTCACTGTCATTGTCTTTTCCTTTCCAATCAGCAACCATTTCTCTGATGTTGGGAAGGTAGCCAATGAAACCTGAGGATAGAAACAAACCCAAAGGAAACAGACAGGAAGTGACAATGTGAGTCAAACCCATTTTCATTTCCCTAATCTTAAGGATGAACTCAAGTCCTTTCAAATTGCCATGACTAATGACTGCTGCAGGGTTTAAATTTGGGCTCAGCCAAGCAGTGACGGCTGAGTAAAGACCTCCTGTTTCTGTGCTATAAAAACAAATGGCCACGGTTCTTTCAGCATGTCATTAAGACAAGACTAAAATCTACTGCCGCATCTGCTGTGTACATGAACATAACAGTCTTAAGAGATGTACACGGTAGTAAAGAGTGAAAATATAATGTTTTTTGCGCTTCTTGTTCCCTGGTCTCAAGGTGCCCATAGGTGTTGCAACGCCCCCACTTTTACAACAAAGTGATTTCATCCCCCCAACTTTTTCCTAAGGTATTAAACCGTTTGCCCGCCCTCGCTGTGTACCAGCGTACTGAAATGGGGTGCACCTCAGTCCCCTATACATGAAAACCCATTGGTCATGTTAGATTGATTGACAGGCATCATGCCAATCACAACATGAGAGGAGAGGGAGATAACAGAAGAGGGAGGGAACACAGTGTTCTTGCCAATTTCACTCACTTGCTCTTTAATAAAACATAAACTGATTGCTGAATACCATGGTATGTGATTGCTTGTGAATATATAATATCATGGGATTAAGAGCGTTGTGCTATAATGTATATTTTGAATGCAATATTATTTGCATATCCTAGTGAAGAATCTAGAAATCTAGAAATGCATTGCATTGGTTTTGGAGACTGAAACAGGGGCCAAAGGTGGTTGTGGTGCTCATGTGCTACCCCTCGAACCCCCCCACATTTAAAATTGCTGCTCCACCCCTGTGCAGAGGGACTTGTTGCAGTGATTAGTAAGTACAGCTGAATATGAATTATGGCCCCCTGCCACAGACTCTACAGACCCGCAGCTCACAGTGAACACAGCCAACCTGGATTGTACAACACAGCCTCTATCAAGATGGAGGCCATTTTGAACAAGGGGAATACAGCCCTTTTTTGACATTGTTGGGCCTAATGTCAGTGTATAGGTGAGATGAGAGCAAGATACAGTAAACAGTATGTGAAAACATACAAAAAAGACTTAAACATTGATTTTGACTTCATGAGAACTTTAAACTGGATGAAATTTGGTTTGTTGTACCCAGCTGATCTCTACCTTAAACCTTAAACTAATCAGTTGATTTCTAGGAGCACTACACAGTACTTCCTGAAAAAAAAAAATATGGGAAAAAACTGACATCATGTGAAAAAATGAAGGCATACGGGCTGCCCCAGCTGTGTGACTGACAGCACGGGTGGACGTACCCCCAGAGCCCAGGAACCTGTTGCCTTCCCTGACATGGGGGTGTTTGTCCTCCAGGTGTCTGTCAGGCCAGATGAGGCTCTCGGAGGAGAACACCACCTTGTGTCTGGTCTGCTCGAACTTCTTCAACAGCTCTTTAGGACCCGAGGCAAAAACCACGTCGTAGCTGTGTCAAAGAGGGAGTATAAATAGAAAGAAAGTTTATTACACTGTGTGGCTCAGCAGTGTGTGAAGCCAGTGGCATAGTTAAAACAAATGAGGGGGTTGACTATATGAGACTTTACACTAATTTTAATGCTGCTTTTAAGATACTAGTGCATTGCCCGTAGGAAGCATGTAGCCTCTTCCTATAGAGAAGTGGGAGGTTAAGTAGCTTTTTCATGGATGGCCAAATGAGGCTGTGTTTGAAAGTGGGACGTCAGGGATATAATTGGCTGTTTTTGACAACTTTTGATTATACCATTATATTTCACCTTGAAAACTATTTGCCTTGCCTTGTTTGGTGTCGTTATTTTCAGCACAACTTCACATGTTTGACTCTACATTCATTTTTTCATTTTGACATGTTATATTAACATTATGGACCTAAAATCACAAAATAACATAAAATCAGAGTAGGAAAAAGTTATATTTTTTACTGTGAAAACCACAAACAGTTTAATGAGCCAATTGCATTAGTTATAATGCAAATATAAATTGTTGTTGAATTTGTGCATAAGTCTTTGAAATTTACAAAGTTATATGTAACTATTTACATTAAAATGCAGGCAATGCCTCAGGCTCCTCAGCTCATTCCTGCCTGCTCCGCAATTCAGCAGTTGACTCACAACACAAATAAAAACGACTACACTACACACTAAACACACTACACTTCATTACACACTAACTATACACTCCAAACACGCTATATGTCACAAATCTCCCAACTCTCAAAACTCGCTATCTCTGTCGCTGTCTGTATCACCGCCAACGTCCCTCACACAACTTCCTGTTCTTCTACAACCAAACTTGCTGCTTGTACACTTTTGTGACAAAAGCCCGTTTTTACCCTTTCTTCTGCACCAGACACAAAGCAAACGTGACGGCAATGTTAGCGAAAAAGCGTGGCGGACATTATTTACCCTCAGTCCGGTTTTGGATGTGCCGGTGGGTCCGGTCCATCGCCTCGGGAGGTGGGCCGTGTGGGCTAGTGGCTAGCAGCTAGCGGCTAGCTACACACGAACATCCACAGATTCCGATTACACTTTGTTGTCCGCGTGTCACCGGATCTCCTCAGACCTGAACAGACTCGGTCTGGGCTCGTTTAGTCTCATTAATCCACAACAGTCAGTTTAAATGCACAGAACAGAACGGGACCGAACCGCCGGCTAACTCCCGGTACAGCTCGCGCGACTGCAGGTACAAATCTGCTTGTTTCTTAAGGTATGTCGTGGCTTGAGCTCCGCTGTGATTGGCTCTGGTGCGCACGTGACTGTGGTGGCTCCGGTGGACAATGCTTGCTGAATGTGTAAAGCATTTATGAAATAATTTATTAACGGTATCATTGTAATCCAAACAAATCCGCATGGCACATCATTGAACCAGGCAGCAGCCATGTTGAAACTCTCAGGTCAGTCTGATCCTGATCCGCAGAGATATTTGAGGAATACACACACACACACACACACACATACACAGACACAGACAGACAGAGATTCCTTGCTTTTATAGAGAGATAGTTCAACTATTTGTGAAATATAATTATTTGTTAGTTATTTCTCTCCGTTCCATTTCATCCATATCTCTCTCTATAAAAGCAAGGAATCTCTGTCTGTCTGTCTGTCTGTGTATGTGTGTGTGTGCCTCAAATATCTCTGTGGATCAGGATCAGACTGACCTGAGAGTTTCAACATGGCAGCTGCTTGGTTCAGTGGTGTGCAACTTCACATTTGTTTGGACTGCAATGGTACCGTGAATAAATTATTTCATAAATGCTTTACAAATTCCGGGAGCATTGTCCACCGGAGCCACCAGTCATGTGCGCACCAGAGCCAATCACTGCACACCGTAGCCACATGCGAACCAGAGAGAGAACACCACAGAGCTCAAGCCTACAACATACGTTAAGAAACAAGCGGATTAATACCTGCAGCGGTGCGAGCTGGACTAGGATATTGCCGGTGGTTCGGTCCCGTTCTGTTCTGAGCATCTAAATTGACTGTTGTGGATTAATGAGACTAAACGAGTCCGGACTGAGTCTGTTCGGGTCTGAGGAGATCCGGAGATGCGCGGACAACAAAGTGGAATCGGAATCTGTGGATGTTTGTGTGTAGGTAGCTGCGAGCCGCTAGCCAACCAACACGGCCCACCTCCCGAGTCGACGGACCGGATGCACCGGCACGTCCAAAACCGGACTTGGGGTAAATAATGTCCGGCACGCTTTGCGAACATTGCCGTCACGTTTGCTTTGCTTCTGGTGCAGAAGAAACGGTAAAACGGGCTTTTGTCATGAAGTTTGGTTGTTGAGGAACAGGAAGTTGTGGGGTGATTGACAGGCAACGACGGTCGGGGTACAGACAGCGATATTGAGAGTTGAGAGATTTGTGACATTTAGCATGTTTGGAGTGTATAGTAACTGTATTATTTAGTATTTGGTGTAGTGTGCTTAGTGTGTAGTGGAGTCGGTTTTTTGTTTAATGAGTCAAAACAATGAGGAGACTGCTGAATGTAGAGCAGGCAGTGCAGCTCTTCATTCAGCTGGAAGGAGCTCAGGCAGACCTGAGCATTGTCTGCACTTAAATGTAAATAGTGACATATAACTTTGTAAATTTTTAAAATGTATTCACATATTTAGTAAACAACAATTTATATTTGCATTATAAGTAATAAAAATGGTTTGTTAAACATATTTGTGGTTTTCACAGTAAAAAAATCTAACTTTCTACTCGGATTTTATGTTTTTTTTGTGATTTTAGGTCCATTGTGTTAATACAGTATGTCAAAATGAAAAAATAACTGTACAGTCACACATGTGAGGTTGTGCTGAAAATAATGACACCAAGTAAATAGTTTCTAAGGTGAAATATAATAGCAAAATCAAAAATAGTCAAAAACGGCCAATTATACCCTGGAATATCTGGATTTCACAACAAAGCTAAATATCCCTGACGTTCCACCTTCAAACACAGCCTCATTTGGCCATCCATGAAAAAGCTTCTTCTTACAATACTTTAAGTATTGTAATGCTAATAGGTGATGAAGCGTTCAAAACCATAAAGAATGTGGCCACCCACGTATCTCTCCGTTGCCTTGTACAGGCTGTGTGCTGCATTTTTTTTT
>CAEMYA010000839.1:87332-102739 GCA_903131615.1 Diplodus sargus | reverse complement strand
GTCTCTTATTTGTGGCCGCTGCCAGCGCCACACGGGCTTTGCCTTTCAGCAATCAAGCGCTGTTTTCGTCTTTGTTAAAAACAATAACAGCAGCAGCTGTAGGCAGCTGAGATCGCTGTTCCGTCTATCTGTCGGACACTAGTAGGAAGTATAAGGCACAGAGAGAGATGATTAGGAATAATCTGAGGGAAATAGGGGTGCAAGAATTCACATTGAGAGGATTACTGAGTATGGGCAGAGACGTTCTATTATTCTAGAAAGACTTTGGTATGGGTGAGAGAGCGCAGGTCTGGATACTGTTAGCTTTCTTAAGGGATACAGGGATTTTTCATAGGATATGATGGGTAAGCAGGAATAGGGTGTGTGTGTGTGTGTGTGTGTGTGTGTGTGTGTGTGTGTGTGTGTTTATTTTATTTTTGGGGTGTTGTTTTGGTCTTGTTTTTTAAAAAATTTTTTTTATTATTATTAGTTTTGGCTTTGAAGGGATCTAGATTGTACGCCTAAGTCTATTGTTTGATCCACACTCCGGAGCAGAAGGGGGCGGTAATGCACCATTGAGCTGGATGCCAACCGCCGTAAAACCAGAAGAAGAAGAAGAAGAAGAAGAAGAAGAAGAAGAAGAAGAGATTTTGCGACATTTCTGATTGCTACCTTTTCGTTTTGCTTTACGACAGTTACGATAAACCAGAAGTGTCAACCGCTGGCTGCAGAGTTGTTTGGAAACACAGGTGATGTCTTTCATCTGAAGAGAAGCAGAAAACGAAATGACCTGAGATACGACAACTTTACGACTGTCATACACACCTGCTGGAGGACACGACGATAACCACGATGCAAGAAACAACAATACATTTTCAGCTTTCGTTCACAACGCTAGGTATCTAGCTAAGCTAACTTAGTCGGAAGCGAGCGAAGCCAGTTTGTCAGCTTTCGACCTGGGGAACATGTTTTGAGTGCGGGCAAATTCCATGTGACGTCCTTGTACTCGAAACATAAGCACTCTGGGTGCAGTCTTCAGACGCCGACTCATAGCTGGGCTTCCATTATTTAAACGCACAATGTGGCTACAGCAAAGACTAAAGGGGCTACCGGGCTTGTTGTCAAGCAGCTGGGCGAGAAGACTCCTAATAGGACTGCTGCTCTTTCTTATCTTCTACTGGTACCTGGGAGCAGATCGCAGACTGAGGTTCTTCGGCGGTCCGGCCATGCCCGGAGGGGCGGCAGGACAGTGCCTATTGGCTGAAATCCACAGATGGAACTCTCTGGTGGAGCGGGGAGAGGGGATATACAGCACACCTAAGGAACAACTAGATACGCCTTTGGTATCAGGTAACGGCCATATTCTGATCGACATTGACTCTAATAAACTGTGGGTAGCGTCGTCTTCACAGCCCGGCTCGGCTCCGGTCCACCAGACTGAATACTCACCGAGGGTCGGCGTCCATCTGGAGGGGAAGCGGGCCGAGACTCAGGCTACCATGCTGTGGTTTCGGAAAGGAGCCGTTCGGTCGGTCCGCTGTGCCTCACCAGCCACCCTGCAGTCATCTCGGGATTGTGTCACCATCAGAGAGGAGTTTATAGCACACAGAAGCAGACCCAACGTCTATCTCCAGAGAATCCATATCAACAACCCGTCTGACAGGGCCGCATCCATGGATGTTTCCTCTGAAAACCCCTCTTTTGGTAGCAAGTTCTCAACCAGTGTGGAGAAACTGGAGGACAGAGAGATAGTGCTTTCCTCTGGTAGAGTGCCAGTGGAGAATAACCGGCTGGTGCTAGTGGTGGTGGTCACCAAGAAGCTGAACAGCAGGATCCAGGTTGCTGCTAACTCAGAGTATTCAGACAACATCCTATCAGTGGTGTGGACCTCAGAGCCCATTGAGTCCTCGAAGCTGGAGGAGACCTTCAGCATCCTCCGAGATGGAGCCAAAAAAGAGCTGGTGGAGCTGCTGAGGGCCGATGTGGACAAACTGGTTGTAGATCACCAGCAGGCCTGGATGGACCTCTTCATTTCAGGTGAGCTGAGGTTGTAGCAGCAACTGACTCTGGGTTTGAAGAAAGTTGAATCCATTATTACCTACTGTCTATACATGACTGACTGATGTGTGGAGAACATTGAGAAATCTAAAGCATTTCAGCACACCTTACAGTAGAATGGTTTATTGTGTAATAAAAAAAGGGAATTCTCTAATGTGAACAGTCAGCCTTATAGGACTATTGCTCAAATAAATTTTTTTTTAATTTTATTGCCATTCTGTTCGGGGCTGCAGGGAGCAATTCAACATTTTCATTAGTCGCAGCAGTGCGTCTTTTATTCAGCAGGTCTGATGACAAGTTGCCTTTGAACAGATTATCTTATTTTCTATACATTATTTTTGTCCTCATATAGCAGGATTTGTCTGTTAATATCAGCAAAGGTAACTGTTTCACCTGTCCTGAGTCCAAATATGCCAAACATTTGAGATTGTTGTTGTTGTTATTTCTTGTTATTTCATATGTGCTGTGACTCAAAAGAAGAAAAACATTTACAGTATCTGCACCTTAACACATGTTAACAATCATTGACATAATGTGTTAAAGTGAAACTCTCGCCAAAATGCAACCTAGGCTTTTTTTGTGAATGTATATGAGTCAAACCTTCGCGTAAAAGCATAATAACGACGAAAGAGACACTTTTAAGATTGACCGTATTTTCGTTTTCGACTCAAACTCATTTTCAATGGGAGTGCATGGGGCACTTTTACTCTAGCAGCAAAATCGCTATTTTTAATCGGCATCAAGCCTTTTTTTAAATCCGACGGCCGATGAGAGATCAATTTAAAACATGGTTATTTTGGCTCTGATGCAGCCGAGCCTCTCTGTCTGCTGCCCCTACTCTGTCTCCAGCATTGTTCCACCCACAGCACCATCTGATTGGTTACAGGCAGAGTGGGTAACAGCCAATCAGTAGTGAAAGCTGTGCATGCACAGTGCTCACACACATGCAGCAGAGAGGAGAAAAAGTTTAGCCACCACGTAAAACTGGATTCATAAGCCCGGCGCGGTTCATGTGGGCTTGGTTCCGAAGGTAAGTTAAGGCAGCAGACTCTCCAGTATTTGTAATAAACATCCCAGTCCTCTACAACTCACGACCACTAGTAACATTACTGTGAGCCTGTTAACGTAATATAAACATAAGCGGCAGCTCTGCTGCTCGCAGTCCCTCCAGACGAGCCTGTTAATCACTCGCTCATATCATATGGAAATAGTCCGTGACAGTAGAAGTCTGTGTGTGTGAGTAAGAGAGTAAAAACCTAATAAACTCAATTCAGTCCAGTTTTATTGCAGAGAAGCACGTTGAGGTGAAGGCTGATTAGCTTTTAATTAGCGTAACGTTAGCCCACCGGTCCGCTTTCTCCTGCTCTGGCTGTAGACGCTCAGCAGACTGTAGAAACTCTACAGCTCACGACTACTAACGTTACTGTGAGGCCAAATACGTTAGCGGCAGCTGTCTGTTCCTGTGATAAACACTGATTATTAAAGTGAAGGTGCTGCAGGCTATTAAGTGTTTTTAATCACTTGAAACAAGGTTGCTGATAATATTGATAGGGAAGTAGTCAGTGATAAAAGTAAGAAGTGTGTGTGTGTGTGTGTGTGTGTGTGTGTGTGTGTGTGTGTGTGTGACACCAGAAGCTGCAGAAAAGCAAAACAGCAAAGCATCGTATGTCTGAGAGGAAACTGTAGGGCAATAATGGCTGTTTAATTACCAAGTTATTTTACTTTATCTTTTTCTGTGTTGATTGAGATATCCTAAGCAGCAGAAAATGACATATTGTCATGTAGTGTGTCCTGACGCTGTCTTTGGCAGTTTCTTGTAGAGAGGAGCAGGATATTGCTGTTCAAGACTTTAGACATCATGCAACTGCATCATAAAGCCTACACGAATTGCATGGTGTTCATAGTCTCTTTTGCTATTGTACTATTTTTTTCAGCTATAGTTACATTCATTGTTAGTAATGTAGCAGCCTAGTTTTGAATGACAGGGTCCCTGCTATCACATGTTGTTAAAATATAACATTTACAAAATCAACTACAGGCTTCCCATATGCTGTAGTAAATTAAGCATGATGAGTTAAGCATATGTCAGCATGTGGCCCCACTTTTAACTCTCTCTCTTTTTTTCAAACACTTATTGCAGTTGGATAGACTTAAGTCTATGTGTAAAAACACTCAAAGTTAAGTGTGGAGTTTGTAATATTCAAAATGTTGACACCAATATTTTCCCTTTTACTGCAAATTAATATCGGCTCGAAATATCGGTTATCGGCCTCCTTGACTACCAATAATCGGTATCGGTATCGACCCTGAAAAAACCATATCGGTCTATCTCTACTCGACACAACATGAAACTTTGCTCGTCGTATCACCAGGGTTTCTACACATGAACAGGAGCGTTGAGAACATTGTTTGTGTACACAGAGTTTACTAAAAGAACGTTTTTGAGCAACTCACGTTAGCAGTAGCTTCTTCCTCTAGTTGTCGTCATGGCAGCCCAGACGTACTCGGGGATAGACACGTCTAGGTAGAGTGTATGTGGTTCAGTTGAGCTATGTGCAGAGATCCTGGTGATACCACGAGCAAGGTTTCATGCTGTGTCGAGCCTTCTTAGTGTTTTAAAAATAGCAATTTTTGTTCGTCGTAATTGTGCTTTTACACAAAGGTTTGACTCATATACATTCACAAAAAAAGCCTAGGTTGCATTTTGGCAAGAGTTTCACTTTAAGAAATTAAGTTACAAGGCACAGCTGCGCAACCGGAGAAAAAAGTGTAGGAAAAAAACATTAAAAAACTATCTCAAATCATGCACCATCTGTATTACTTTCTATAGATGTAAAGATCAGTGTTTGGAAAATAATAACAAAACTGACAAATGTGGAATAATTTTTGTTTTCAGACTTTTGCTATTTCACATATACAAATCATTAGTGGTTAAAGATAATACTTTCTTTCTAGATTACCTGACAACATTACAGCTCTGTTTATAATAGACAGATGTAAAAAACACATATACAGAGTAATTTAAATATTGCTGTTGTTGTTAGTTGCTGTAAATGTGGCTTAGGGCTGCATTACAGTAAAGGGATGCGATTTTTCTTCCCAGAATGTTCTTCTTGTTCCAATAATTGCCTTTACCCATTTAGTCATTATGTCCACATTAGTGATGATTTATTGATAAAAAATGTCATAGTGGTCAGATTTTGTGAAAGTCAAAAATACTGCCACATACGATTATTGCACCCAGTCCTACCATTTATGAAGCCCTCTGGAGGTAATTTCAAAATATCAAGATGTATATTGTGTGTCGCAAATTACATCCTAAAAATATCCCAATATAATGTAAATGTCATATCGTCCAATGTGGTTGCCCCTTTGTTTACCTTAGGATTAAAGATTGCGCTTAAAAGCAATTAAGTGCAGTAATTCATTGATAAGAACTAGCAGTTTGCTTTACCTCGGCTGAATCCGGAACTGCTTTGAGTCAGTCTTAGTCTCTTTTAACCCCTCAATCTTTTTCTTTAAATTTTGAATGAGCTGTTCCTTCTTTTTTCCACCATATTTCTCCATCTCCACTATCGGAATTTCTCCCTTCGGTCTCCTCTCTCCCCATCCCGTCTTTCACCATGTGAAAATATAAAAAGCCTGTTTCAAAAATCTGAAGGTACATGAACCACTAAACCTCTAGTGTTAATATCAGCAATTATGAAAGAACAATATGTTATTTCCTGTGAGATTATGTGAGCTGTGGAGTTTGAACTCAAGCGATTTAACTATCAAGGTACATAAAAGCAGAAAAATGGTTTATCAAATGGGTGGTTTAAACAACATAAATGGGGCAAAATACAAATTCAGCATTACTTCAGGCCTCATTGTTAGCCATTGACTTTGTGATATATTTGACAGAATGCTACTTGATGCAGTTGTTATTAGATAAAATCCATCTAACTCTCTCTTAGTGCATCTGTGGCAACAGTTTGACCATTTACCACACAGCTCAATACGACAAAAAGGGGTAAGATCAGTGCGGGTTAATTGGCCACAAGATAGCAGCAGTGCAGCATAACATAAAGTGCTATTCAGCTCATCTGATGAAAATTCCTGTATTTTTTCATATCGCAATATATATTGCAGGGTTAAAAAAACGCAATGTCAGTTTTTTCCAATATCTTGCAGCCCTGCTCTGAACTCTGATTAAGTTGTCTACCCTGTGAATGCACCATGTCTCTTGGGTTTCTCAGTGCCAAAATGACTTCAAACGTTTAACGGAACGTTTAAGCACAGATGGGGCAGTGTGTGTGCGATAAAGTAAGCACAGTGTAATGCTCTGGAAAAACTTGTATGTGAACTTTAGGTGAAAGGGTAAGTTAACCCAATGATCAAAATTCAGTCATAACCCTCTCACCCCCACGCTGATGAAAATTTGGCTGAAGTTTTGTAATTCACAAAACATTTCTGGAAAAACAGTGTTGCAGCATTCTCCTAAATAAATGAAATAGATGGATCTAAAATAGCTCCAGAGAACACGTATGGTGTAATCCAAGTCTCCAGATACCCCAAACTAATTCAAAAAGATGTCATTTACACCTTTTCATTAAAGCCGATAACTTTATTGTAGCTGTTAAGCTAAAGGCATTTGCACACCTAGTCTGAGATGGATGCACAAGCTCGACTGCATGCCACGGGTGTTATTCACATATTTTATAAAATACAGTTTGGAACAACATTTGATTAGAAAGTAATCAGTCTTTGCTAAAACTTTACAGAACCGTTTTTATGAAGTTGTGCTTCTATAACTTTGTTCAGGTGTTGAAATGAGGAAGATCACAGACTCCCACACACCATCGAGCCAGACGGTGAACACCACCCTCTACTACATCCTGTCCTCCTCCACAGCTCCCCTGTTGGATCGAAGGGTGAGCGGCGAGGAGCGCGCTCACCTCGAGTCCAGCCTCAATTACGCCGATCACTGCTTCAGTGGTCACGCCACCATGCATGCAGAGAACCTGTGGCCTGAGCGGGTGAGCAGCACTGCTCAGATCCTGCAGCTGTTCACGCTGTGGACTCTGACTCTACAAAAGAGAGGCTGCAAAGTGTTGGTGGCAGCTGGAGCACACGGCGCTATGCAGGGGATGGTGCTCAGCTTCGGCGGCCTCCAGTTCACAGAGAACCATCTACAGTTCCAGGCTGATCCAGACGTTCTGCACAACAGTTATGCTCTGAGAGGGATCCACTACAACCAGGACCTCATAAATCTAGCAGTGCTGCTGGATGTGGAGGGGAAGCCTTTTCTTCACGTGTCGGTGAAGCAGCAGGAGAAGCCAGTGAAGCTGTATGCCTGCGAGGCCGGCTGCCTTAACGAGCCAGTGGAGCTTACTTCAGAGGTCAAAGGTCACACCTTCCCTGTGATGGTGACACAGCCCATCACACCACTGCTGTACATCTCCACAGACCTGCGCCACCTGCAGGATCTGCGCCACACCCTGCACCTGAAGGCCATCCTTGCTCACGAGGAGCACATGGCCAACCGCTACCCAGGCCTGCCTTTCCTGTTCTGGTTTAGTGTGGCCTCACTCATCACACTCTTCCACCTTTTCCTCTTCAAGCTAATATACAACGAGTACTGTGGCCCAGGTGCTAAACCCCTCTTCAGGAGCAAGGTATAAAACACAGAGGCAGACAAACTACAAACTGATCTGCTCTGCTCTGTTTTTTTTTGTACTTGTGTGTGTGTGGTGGCAAAGATTTCCTCTCTATTGATGCTCTCTCTGTGGGCTGGTTTCTCAAATTTGACTTTCACCTTCTCTGTGAGTGAACTTCACGTGGTACATTTTTGGAGTAGGTTGGCTTAATAGCCTTACACAGCTCCCCTTTCCCCTCTCACAAAAGTTGAATCCTCCAGTGACGGTCAACAGTGGCTTCACTGCAGCTGTTCCTGAGCAATGAAAAGTCTGACCTCAGTTAAATCAACATTACAGTAGTAGCTTTGAGGTCACAATTAACCATTTGGTCTATGGCATCTTTTGTGGAATGAAAATAATTTGTTGATCACAGTGGAAGAAAAATAAGCACAAGAGTTATTCTTTTTTCTCAAAGGTAAAGGTTCTTGTTTTATTGTATTTATTAGGGATGTCATGATTTGGATTCTAAAATGAAAATCAGTTTGAAATTAGCTTTCAGTTTCCATCATTGAATTTGAAGATAATGGGGTTTACTCAGGACAGATTTGAGAAATGGAACTCTGTAACAAACTGAAAAAAGCCACCAGAAGTCAAGCTGTCAAAAAATTACATTGAATCTAACTGCGACCTTCTAAAAAAAATCTAAATCTAATGCATCGTGACATCCCTAGTATATATACACTGCTTACATTGTTCTGACTTGCGGCCAAAATACGTTGGACACGGACGCAGCGCAACATGTGTGCCGCAGCATGCCCCCAAAAAATGCGTCACCAGCCATGAAAGCTGTGCACACCCACACAGGCTTTGTGTTGTTCATCTCTATTTTAACACAGATTATAAGTACAATCTGTTTAAAAATGATTCAAATAAATCTGTCATTGTACCAAAGGCAATGTGACACAGCAGAGCGACTTTGTGGACAATGGTACATCAAAACCAGTCAATCAAATTAATGTCAATCCATGATCCTGTTGTTAAAATCTAGGTAATTAATTTTGGGACCAGTAAATTTAGCCTACGCTCGCAAACTCTGCATAAACCAGAGAGACCAAAAGACAGACTCTGTGTAACAGGTAGAAACCTCCACTCTGCACCGTCTACTTGGGCATAGTGTCTGAGCCCTATATATTTCCACTCTAAGCATTCTTAAAGGAACTGTTCAGCCACATGCTTATGGAAAGTTGGCTGAATTTGGTGGTCCACAAAACATTGCTGGAACTTCACAGCTGAACAGCAGTGCAGCAATCTCCTAAACAATTCAAGTGGATGGGTGCCTGTTTTAAAATGCAAAATAACAACAAAAATGAACACGAAACTTCGCCCAACTTTACATCAGTAGAGGGGCGAGTAAATCGACTGAATTACCATTTTCGGGGACTGTACCAGTGTTTTTGCATTTATAATAAATCAGAAAAAAAATTTTTTTGTGAAGGAATATTTTCCAGTGTAATAGGTTTTTGGTTTTCTTTTCTTTTTGGATGTATTTCTTCAAAGACGCCAATAGTTTTCATTCATTTCATGGTAGTGTAAAAGTTTGTTTACAGAAACTTGTTTGACACAACTCAATCAGTTACAATGGACATCATGTCTGCTTTTATTTTTGTAAAGCTTACGTAATTGTTCTTAAGTAAACTGTCAGACTGTTCAGTTACATGCAACTCTCACAACATTTAAAGATACCCTGTGGAGTTTTTGACCACTAGTAGCGCTATGGAGCAGTGTTTCCAGAGTGGCGCTCTGATGTCGTTGAATCTGGTGCTCACACCTTAAGAGGTGATACAACACATCCCTGCTGCTTGTGGTTTGAGTTGTGATATCAGTGGAGCAGTGGCTCCACCGATTGAAAGTAGGTGGTGGTGATGCACCAGGAAACACAGTAATATTGTCACAAAGGCAAGTAGAAAAGAGAATGTTGGCCAATATACACAGACAAACCATGGATATAAATAATTGGGATCTCCACATGTTTAAAACAATTGGTTTTGTGATGTGTTATAAGAAATGCAGTGGTTTAAACATACTAGTTAGACTTCAAAGAATCATATAATGTGAACAGAACTTTTCTTGTTAACAAGAAACTTTCACAAACTACCTTTAACTTTGACAAAAATAAGAGAGGCTTTAAGGTACACTGAGATTTATAACCAAACTCAAAGTTTTTAGTGAGTGGAGTTTTATACTGTAACTGAAATATTGGAAACTATTGACTCTTAGGCGTATGAAAAACAAAATCCAGGAACCTAAAAAACCTAAACGTCACATTAATGGTATCTGTAAATGATCCATACGTTGGTGTTACTCTTTAAAAAGACTCCTGAAAGATACATTTTATTACAGCTTGAGTTGAATTTTCATTGCTCTGGTCATCATGGTCATCTGTAATATCAGTTATAATAACATTGTGCTCACCGAGTTAATTGCTGAAACCTGGAGGAAAAAGAAAGGCACACAGTAAACAGTAGCTTAGCTGTCTGCTCATGTTTTTTGTTGTGTCTAGAGCTATGAAAGATAAAACCCAATTTGGAATAAATCATAAATTTCCTTTAAGTAAAATGATTGTCAGGGATCAACCTAAAGCTAAATTCTCCTTCGAATGACAGAAGCCTAAATTAGAACTCGGTATAGTAAGATGGTGCTGTAAGTCCATCATATTGTCATTGAAACGGCTACAAATAGAGGTGTGGACCACTGGACACTTGGAGAAGATTGGGCTGCAGGTTAAATGTTTCCTCTCTGATCAGCATGGACGCTGTGCTCACTTCACGTCTTTACTGCCTTTCTTTTTTTCCCCTGCGTTTTGATGATGTTTTATATTGAATTACTCAATTAAATTAACAAGAAATCTATGGGTTGACTTTTGCTCTTTACTACTAACTTGTCAAACCTTGCTGGGCCTCAATCACAAATCTCCCATCCTCATCAAAGAACTGCTAACTGTCTCTATCTTTCAATATCTCCCTGGAGTCTGTGTGGATGGGTGGGTGGTGGCAGACAGTTTCCCAGTCGTTCTAATCCTCCCCTCTGACTTCACTAGGTCGCCGTGAAAGGTGAGGAGCGCTGCTGTGACACCGGGAATGCTGCTTGAACGCTACAGTGCTATGCGCACATTCAACATGTAGTGGTTCTGCTTGAGCTTTGGCAGCATGAGAGATGTTAACATGGGTGTGTTGGTGCTGAATGACATCACCCACAGATCTGCTGTGAGAAGATGTAACGGCATGTAGGTAAAAACTGGACATCTACGTTGCTTTAAAACCAAAGAGATCTGGAACTAATGATTGTTGTCATCCTTGATTAATTAAAATTTCAGAATGGCCATGATCATTTCCAAAGTTTACATGTTTATATGTCTTTCGTTTTGTCTGACCAACAGTCCAAAAGTACCAGGATGAATGTACCAGTTGCATTTTTTAAAAAGAATGTACGTAGAAAATTAAGACTATAAAAGATTTGTACAACATTTTAAAGGAACAGTTCACCCAGAAATGAACATTCAGTCATTTTATACTTAACTGCATGCTGATGACAAGTTCTGTAGCCCATGAAACATTTCTGGAGCATCACAGCAGAATAGCATTGCAGCAGTCTTCTACACAACTAAGGTAAATTGGGACTTGATTTAAAAATGCAAAAAAAACAACCAAGGAAAAAAAAAATGAAATGGTTCCATACAGCTTAGAGATCCCAAATTGATCTGAAAAGACATTAACACTGTTTTTAAAGCCGAAATCATACCAAGGCTAAAAGCATATTAGTGCGTTTTTACTGTAAAACTAAATTATGCCAGATGAGCTGTACGTTACCCAAAATGATGTTACAGATAGACAGCCTGATCATGTTGCATCTCCAAACAGAACAATTCAATCTAACCCCAACTTCCAAAAACTGAGTCAAAACCTGTTAACTGTGAAGAGTAGAAATTCGAAGGATCAAATAAAGCTGGCGTGACTTGTTGCACCCAACAAGACTAACAGTCTACAGCCATGGTAGGAACTCTGTCTGCCTGCAAACAGTGATATCATTAACATGATGATATGCTGGTAATGTTTACTGTGCTGACCATTTAGTGCAGCATGCTGGTATGACCACATTTGCTAATTTAGCGCAGTCAAAGTCAGTGAATATCTGTACAATATTTCAAAGTTTTATTGGAGAGATATTTAAGTCTGGACCAGTGTCTGACTGACCTGTGACAGTGTGTTGAGACAACAGGACAGTGCTCCCTAACACGGCACAAAAAATTCTCAGGACTGCCCTGAGAAACCTGACCAGACCTCAAGCCATTGACCTGGTCTCCACCTGTGGAATGTAACAGAACATTTCAGATCTAGGGATGCCCCACCTGGCAACCCACAGGAAATAAATGATCCACTGCTAACACCTTGGTGCCAGAAACCACAGGACATCCCCAGGTGTGTCCATGCATCCATGGTAATCCCATCCATGGTGGGGAATCTATGAATTGGACTTGTTCTAGCTTCTCAAGGCATCCTTGCACCTTGAGCTCTTTGTCATGCTCCTTTGGCCATTCTTAAGTTGTTTTTGCGATGTTGTGCATTGTCCTGCTGGTGGGGCCACTGCCAATGTGGAATGCATTTACCAAGATGGGGTAAACTTGGTCTGCATTGGTATTTTGGTGGGTGATCCACATGATCTGCATCCACATGAATGCCAGGGCCCAAGGTTTCCTGGAAATGGGGACTTCCATGGCTATGGGTCCGTTTTTTGTACCAAAACAGCAGTCAAACAAGGGCAGTCAGATAATCAATAAACAAACCAAAACTTAGTCCAAAGAGAAAACAAAGACAAACAAAACATTTATGACCAAACCCTATGTTTTTCAGGGGTGTGATTCTTCCAGCTAATCCAGCTTTTCTGACCTTAAAATGAGGCTCTCGTAAATCATGCAAATCCGTTTTTTTTTTTTTTTGTGGGGATGGGTTGCACAAGGCACAGGTCATAATGACCGCTCACTGCTGTCAACGTGCCTCTGATTCATGTGTTCATGTCACTCCGCAAGTAGTCCATTCATTTGTCACAACGGAACTCTATTCAAAAGAGAGCTCCACCAAAGAGCCTCCAATCGTTGCGGAAGGTTATCTGATGTGTCAGTGTTTCCTATATGCATTCTGCAGCGGGATTTCCAGCGCCGCCATGAAAAAAAAATAAAATACATGATTTCTGTAGGTTTAATATCACAGGCGAATGGCGAATTTAAGTTGCACACAGTCAAAGCTCTACACCTTAAGTTATCTTGAAATGGATTATTATTGTCATTACTGCTATTTGTATAATTTCTACCGTCACCGTTGAGTGACTGAAATCCTTGTCAGCCTATTCAAAGGTTGCGACTCATCGAACTGGGGTGAAGTTAGTTTCAGGTTGGATATTCGGCAGATATTCACTTGGGTCCAGCTGCGACGTTCACCCAATGTTAGCAACAGGAGAACGGTTAGCTCACCTCCCAGAGCCTTGCGCTGAATAACTGGAAACTGATTTTGGGACCGTCATTAAATTACCTAGCATACATATATTAATACAAAATAATTGCAGTTTTTTTCAATATCGTCCATGTCATGTGACCCAGTGACTCCAAACCAGCAGCAGATTGTATTAGTAAACTGGACAAATGAGACACAGCTATTGTTATTGTATTTTACTGCTTCCTCTATTTTATATGAATATTAATAGCTTCCATGTCATGTGGCCCACTGACTTCTGAAACAGATACTGTTTCCATAAAAAATATTTAATATAAAAAAATTATGGTAAAAAAGTTCTCTAATGCTCAAGAGGTTAACATTTTTAGAAGCAATGTCACACTATTTTGTCTCATGTCTTAGATTCTGATTCTGAAATTCTGAAAATGAATTTTTTAGTCGCTGTGTAGTGAAGTAACCATTTAAAGGGTTATTTTTCAAAATGTTCTTCCGGGGGGGCATGCTCCCGGACCCCCCTAGTGTTCCCAGGTTACCAACTCAGAGAACCACTGCTACAGAAAAATCTAGGGGAAACACTGTGTTCTAAGAATTTTGGATGTGTGGGGTGAACTATTTCTTTCTTAGCTGAAGCTGACAACGGGACAAAATAAATGTAAAGAGAGACACAGTGGAGTCATATATTTTTTTGTCCTTTGCCAATCACACCTATGGTTTTTAACATCCATCAGTTTAGTTTACTTCCTGCTTCCACTTTGGCCATATATGTAGGTGTGATGTGCAATGAGTTTAATCTTGTGTGTTCACTTTTTCTTTTTGTTCACCTCCAAACAAAAGTGTTCTAATCTGTTGGTTTATTTTAAAGGTGAGCTATGTGGGTTTGGGGAAGAAATTTTTGTGAGAAGACAAAGATCTTCCTTGGCTGTTTTTCTCTGCCTAAACAATCTAAATAATCAAACTCTCTTTGTTTTCATGACTAAATAAATTGAATAAACAAACTGACCTTAAAGTGAAACCCTTGCCAAAAAGCAACCTAGGCTTTATTTGTGAATGTATATGAGTCAAACCTTCGTATAAATGCATAATTACGATGAAAGAGGCACTTTTAAGATTTACCATAGTTCTGTTTTCGGGCAAGCTAATTTTCATTGGAGTGCAGGGGCACTCTTACAGCCTAGGCTATTTTTGGCGAGAGTTTCACTTTAAAGGACAACACAATTTATAGTGTTTTACTCTGAATCTAGAAAGGTGACAGGGTCTGCTACATATAAGTGTTCCGAGGACCTTTTTTTCCTCTGAGAACAGCTTGTTTATTCAGCTATTAGAAATAAATATATCTGAGCTTGTGTTATTACCTCATTAATATTGTTAATATTAAAATTCTGAGTTTTAAATTCTTCTCAAAAACTACACAGTGCCCCTTTAAACCGTCTGACTGCTTGTGTTTCTTTCACCATTGGAACCGTTTCTGTGAGAACTATGAGAATGTTATCATAACAGATGGTGCCGGTGGCCAGAGCTCCCAATATTAGGTTCAAGATTAATTTGTCATAGTACAAGACAAGATATACCATGATTCTAATGAATAAATAATAATCAAGAGACAATGAGCTATTGATGGTGGAGTGTTGAGGATGAGTTCAGGAGTCTCACAGCATGAGGAAAGAAGCTGCTCCATAGTCTGGTGCTTTGGCAGTGGATACCTCTTTATCTGTTGTCAGACAGCAGCAGAGTGAACAGACTGCGGCTGGATGAGTTGTGAAAATCAAGTCCTGTGATAAACTGCTGTGCTCTGTAGGAGCATGTTGCACTTGTGGAAAAACCCTAATCAGTGCCATCAGATGTCACAGTGGGTATTTAGCTCTTGGCAGTATATTGAAAAAACAGCTGGTATGTCATTGACTGGGGTGGGGCCAGGACTGTAACGCGCTGAGAAAAAAAAGTTTTTTAACTCTTAAGTTGTGACATGCTTATTTGCTAAATGAAATTTCAAAGGCACACTTTTTCAGTGGGGACTCAGGCAGGAGGCTCAGTGTACCTTTAAAACACAACACTTTTACTAAACGGATCACTGTGTCCACTGTGAACTCATCTTAATTTATTTGTAAGGTAAATTCATATAATACAGCATATATGATTAACATGTTCTTTCTGATTCAGCATATTTGAGGATTGTTCATCTTTTTCATTTTCTGTTTGTGGGGTTTATTGGAATCTTTTTACTTCATGTAAACTACTGTGTGCCTTAATG
>CAEMYA010000839.1:67527-79540 GCA_903131615.1 Diplodus sargus | reverse complement strand
TACACCTGACTATAATCCTACAAAATCCCTGACCTTGTGCAAGTGTACCTACAAGAACCGATGCTGGTTTGAAGGCAAAGGGTAGTAACACCAAATATTGATTTGATCTAGATTTTTCTTTTGTTTTTGCTCACTTTGCATTTGTAAATTGATAAAAAAAAATAAACAATCATTATTTATATTTTTGAAAGCATTCTTAGTTTACAGCATATTTTCACACCTGCCTAAAACTTTTGCACAGTACTGTATATATATATAAATTCAAAACAAAATGTCCTTTTCATTCAAAACAACAAAAATACGAAATAAAATAAAATGTCATTTCCATTTTGAAAAATTAATATAGTTGAATAAAACAAAGTTGCTAAGTCTTTAAGTGAGCACTCTGTTGCTTTTTGTTGTTGTGTCATAGATGTGACAAGAATCCTGCTTGCAGCTTGATATGACGCTTTCAGTTCATTAATTTTTGTTGTTCTTACCTCTGAATTTTGAGGAAATGTCTCTTCAAATTCACATTGCCGATTTTCAATGTTCAATTTTCTTTTAGCAATGAACTCGGAACACGCCATTTTCGTGCAATCTATGCACCTACAGCCGGCAAAATGTCAATATGCGAACTGCTCCAAAAACGAAAGTGAAAGTTAAAAATTGCGCTTGCAGCAGTGAGTGACCCAGTAACACGTTGAAGACAAATCCCGGTATACACGTGCCGACCCAACCAAAACACATGGTGAAGGAATAATAGTTCGGGAGCCTGGGGGCCTGGGGGCCGCCTATTGAGGGCCACTGCAGTATTTATTTATTTATTTTTTTATTTTATTTTTTTATTTATGTTGTTTATTTCGGGCATGTCAAGTCATCATCATCACATTTCATCATTGTTCAAATAATACAATACACATGGCCGAAAGGGAAAAGCGGGAGAAGCCAAAGCTTATCTAGTCCCGCCCCCATTACCCACAGGATAAAATCTTCATCCTAATTTTTGCATGAGTATGTATGAGTAAGTATGGGCTGGTTCTTGCTGGTTAGTGTGCTAGCTTAGTCGATATTTATGTGACACAGTGCATAAACATCTTCATAACATAAACTGTTGTTTCTTTACATTTTGAGCTTCACAAAAAATCCTACATAATGCACCTTTAATACATGACTGAAGAGTTGAATCCACTGGGCCACATTACATTTTAGGTGTGTTCATATGGCCATGTCCAGCCCCTGTACAGAACCACTGACACAGAAGTATAAATCAGCCTTGACATGAAAACAACAGATTTTCTGCTTTGTGAAGTTTATCAAGAAGGTGTGTTGGTACTGATTGCCATTGTACCCAATATCTTGTAAAAATAGTCTGTCAAGTGTTTTTAAATTATAACAATTTAGAAACTGACCATTCAATCAAGGTGTTTTCTAAAGTCGGACATTTCTCCTGACAAAATCAGGAGTTCAGCAACGTCATGCCTGCAGAGACTGGCTCAGGACATCTTTATCACAGCAAAAAGACTGGAAGCAGAGCTAAATGAAGCCTGGTCTGTATCAGGTCAAAAAGTCTTTTTGAGTTGTTGGATGACTTTTCTCAACACAGTTGATGGAGTCCTCCAGTCCCGGTCTAACACTGACTCTGGACTTGCTCTATCTTACCCCGATACAGGACGAGTATACTGCGCATCATGGTCCTGTGTCGCCATCTCCTGGAAGTGCAACATTTCAGTCACTGAATGCCTCATAAAATGCACACACACGCATGCAAACTTACTTTGGTCACTTTTGGGAAAAATACACTGACTGGTTTCTACCCCAACTATAACCATAAGTCCAGGATTAAGACTAACTGTTGCTCTGCACAGAGATGACACACTGATCTCCTAATTGGACAGGGTTGTTTTCAAAAATGTTGGGCTGAACTGGCAAATGCACTACTAAAATTTCACAGGCATTTCCTGTGTGAAATGCTAGAACAAATCAACAGCTAACCTTAAACCTCTCCTGCAGGAACCTAAGGAAGTTGCAGAACTACATTATGAAAAAGATATGCTCTCACTGAAACACTTCTCAGCACAGCACAACATTCTTATCAAACTAAGGGGTGAAGTTTTCCTGAAGTAGTGTCACAGTGAAGTTATTAGTGTAAAGGTGAGTCTGACAGTCCCAGCTGATGTCCTCGTGTTCAACAGGCCATGACAAAACATCCATCAAACAATTCTGGCCTGGTACCTAAACTCTATTCACAGTCAGTTAACTCCTGAGCACATTGTGTTTGTTCAGTCACAGCAGTGTGTGTGTGTGTGTGTGTGTGTGTGTGTGTGTGTGTGTGTGTGTGTGTGTGTGAGTGTGTGTGTGTGTGTAAGGGGCGAGGTGAGGTGGGCTATGAGTCTTTGAGCATGCTAATCTGGGCAAAGATCTTGAGCGCAGGGCCCAGTTTGATGTTCATCGTTCCCATGAGATGGTCCTCTTTTAGCAGCAGCAGGGCCTGTCCGTCAATCTCCTGAGAACGGAACTCCTCGGCAATCTCCAGACAACCTGTAGCCACACACACCTCCAACGGTCAGCTGATACTACAGCACTGCACAGAACACTGGCTCCTCATAATTATTATGGCTAATGGTGCGTTGCATTGCTCTCAGAACCAAGAAAAAACAACAACATCTAACACAGAAAGGTGCAATAAAAACAGTCAGTCAACTCAGACAAGATCGACATAGCCCGACATAAACACACATGACATCACGACAGTATGGTGGCACACATAATAAACAATTACCTTTACCATTTCATCACTTTTTACTTTATATTGTTTGTTTTATAAAACAGCTTTGCAGTTGTCATTTTCACTTTCAGTTAATCTGTGCTAAACAGAAGTCTCTGAGAGAATGCCAGAAGAGACTACTACTCCTGTCTTTTTTGAAAGTGCCAATAACTGTTAAATCTGATGCTGTAGTTGCCTGCGAAGTCCGCAGACTTTCCATTCAAACACCCCTTCGCAGCGAGCGTACATCTTTTTCCGTGAAGATGCACTGGGACTCGAAAAATTCCAAATTCCAACTTGCAATGGAACGCGCCATAACCATATTTATTTGTCATCCGAATTGTATTTACATGGTTGGTACTAGAGCTGTGGAAATGTCTCAATTATGAGATGTATCGCAATGTGGACATGGAAGATTCTGCATCAATGCAAAGACAGAGGATAATTAAGAGTTTGCTGCCTATGTTGATTTTTGATTGTCGGGCCTCAGCTAGACACTAAAGTTACGTTGCGACATTGTTCCCATGCTGTGACTTATGGGTGGACATTAGGCTCATGTTACTAGGTATGTCGGAGGTAGGCAGGTATCTTCTGCGAGTGAAAATAAAAACTCAGAGAGTATGTTTTTAAAAGGACATCTCAGTGTACATGTAGGATTTTATGAACTTATTGGGAAACAACACGAGACCCAAGCTGAGCAAGACTTCTGCCTCAAAACAATTACTAATCACTTCATCCATTTTCACCTGAAGCTAACGTCTGCAGCCATGAATAATAACTGTTACAGCAAGCCCAGCTATCAGCCAAGATCTGAGGAGGTGCTGTCTACTTTGGCGTCCAACTCTGAGAGAGGTGTGTGCAGCAGGGTCAACAGATGCCTTACCTTAAAGCTGCCATGAGAAAACAATATTATTACGACAAACATGTGAGGCACCGCAGATGGATAAATGCTTTCTTTTTGTAATGTTTATGTTTTAAAAAGATGCAGCTTTTATTTTGTAGACTGCTATAGTCTGTTTGTTGGAAGGACTTTCTGAATAAAAGGGGGATTTAAATGATGAAAAAGTAGCTATGTGCAGTTCAGTCAGACAACTCACGTTTGAAATTTGTATTACAAAGCAGAACATAGAGTTTGGCGTCTAGGCTCTGACCTCATCACTCCCCGCAGATATGTTTACATGAGATACTGGGGAGTGATGTTTCAGTATATTCACCCCTAGACAGAGCCTGCAGGTGGATGCTGGGGTGGTGGTGGGGCTGAAGGAGCAGGCAGCGATGCTTGTGCAGGGCAGCAGCGGCATTGACAAGCCAGAGGGAGAGAAGGTAGCTTAAATAGATGCAATAGCCCGCCCAATAGAGAGGATACATTTGTAAGATGGTCTGGAGAGTGAAGCATGTCACGTGTGTGTCAGTGCAGCTTGAGCTGACTGCCTGAACTAGCTCGCAGGCGATGCTTCATTAATATAGATCATTAACAAAGGAGATTTGTTAAGCAGTAAATTGATCAGATTAATTAGTGAGCCTTTTACACAAAAAACAAGCCCACTGGAAGGTATCATTAAAGCCCCTGTACGGAGCTTTTAACTGGATATGCAAAAGTCTCTGGTTTCTGCTGATGTGTGTCTGTTACCTACAACAGCAAATGAGCCCATCAGTGTGAAGATACGCTATTTCTAAGTAGTCTAATTCTATACCTCTGAAAGGCATTGGTCGGGTCGGACCACTGACGAAATGATTTACGGCAGTCAGACCGGAACTGACGACACTCAAGACAGCAAAGCTGTTTTGTTGCTACGCTAGCCAGTGCTAACCGAGCTAACACTTTTGTCATGGCTGATAATGAGACAAAGAAGAGAAAAAGAATTAGAACCGAAGACCAACGAAAGGCCAAGAGGAAATCCGATCGAGCTAGGGCTAAAACACGGATAAACATTGGCGATTCCTTAGAGAGATGGAGAGAGTTGCGGGGCTTGAAGGGATTCAAGTCAGATCCAGAATTTGCCCGATTCCTCCTAGACAGGTATGTAAATTTTATTTCATTTATGAAATGTAATGCGGGACGTAGTTTAGTTTACAGCAATACATTAATTTATGTTGTTAGAACAAAGCTGGCTAACGTTACCACTAGATTAGCTCTATATACTACACTCGTAAAAACAACAACAAACATCTGAGATCACGCATCCATTTCAGCTGTGTGTATGCCCCAGCCCAGTCGACCTGCAACGATGCATTGGTAACATCCTCTGTCATTATAAATGATTTAGTTTCTGACGTTTCCAAAACAAATCTACACGCGCCGGCCAGACAAACGTCTTCACGACAGTGGGCGCTAGGGCTCATGGGAAATGCAGTCTTCATTCCGGCAAAACACCACCGCTTTCGTCCACTGGGGCCGCCAAAATCAACACTAAATGAAAAGTCTGTACAGGGGCTTAAAGTCATTTTACACGTAATATCATGATATAAAAAGACACAATATCCAAGACTAAGCTAGTGAACAAACAATGGAACTGTTTTTTTAATTTATTAGAACTGCCCTCTCTGTCCTGTAGCAACACTCAGCTTGACATTTGAAAGTTAATAGAAGTGACACAAACAGTTGAGGCACCACTCACCTGGTAGAGAGGAGATGAACTCGTAGACATCTACAATGTTCCACTGGCCGGGGTCACTGGGCAGGAAGCTGTAGGGTAACAGGGACAGCTCAGAGCCTTGCACCACAAGCACGCGCTGGGTGGCCAACAGGGGGGGCAGGGTTCTTTTGTAGCCAGACAAGTCTGAACATTGGCTGGACTCTCCTTGCGCAGGGTGGACTGAGTGACTGGGGGACAGAGCAGTTACAGCAGGCTTCTGCACAGAGGGAGCAGTCTGTCAAAGAGATAAAAAAAACTCTGAGCTAAAGGAGAAAATATGATGATACATGCCTCTCACATGATGATTGGACTGAATGTAGAATGCTATAAGACAGATCAGGATGCACTCGATTGATTTCAAAGACTGCAGTCTTTGTTCTATCACACACAGATGGCAGTCCACCTTCACTTTCACCAAAGTCAGGAATCCTTTCATAAAATAAATCACATTACAAGTGGAAAGCTGGCCGCAGTCTCACCTTCTTTTCAGAGTCTAAACTGCAGTTTTTGTAGTTTCCATTCAATGTCCTTTGTTTCTTCACGTTCTCCAGGCTGGTTTTGCGGTTTGGGAAGAGACCCATCCTCTTTGTGCATCCCACATTGTAGCTACAAAGAAAGTTAACATGGTCAGCTGAGACTCAGTCTTAAAGAGCAAAGCCTGATAATGAATCTGAGCTGGGTCATTTTAATTAATGTTTTATTTTTACTACCAGTGTGTTCAGACTTTTTTGACATGCCTAATTCTATACTCCACAACTCTCAATCTCACAGTCAGGCTGCTGCTTTGCAACTCATACAAGAATTAGGGGAGTCACAATTCAGAATCTAAATTGACAAGCATTTCTTTTTTCTCCACCCCCACCTTCTGGTGTCCCTCCAAAGAAAAAAAAACACAAACAACACTTAAAGGATGACACAGCTAGCTTCCCTAGATTGGACTGATACCAGAGCAAATTCTAACAGCATCAGTGATGTTGGATTTATTTTCATTTTTTAGAGATCCTTTATTCCTTGATTAGTTTGGGACTTGTCTAACATTAACCTGAAAAAAGTCTTAAGCATAGTCAGTAGTCATACAAGTCAAGCTGTTGTTCTGAATTCTTTTTAAAGAAGACTTTGAAAACATAAATGACAATTGTCAGGGCGTTAAACCAATCATTTGCTGATCTTTATGAATTTAAATGTTACAGTCTACCAATGGCTTAGTCAGCAGTGCTAGAAAAACAAGGTAGCCGATAAAGAGGACAAAGATTTGGATTTGGGCCAAAAACGTGTTCAAAATCTTATTGTTTTCCACCCCAGCATAAATTATTGAAATCAAGAAAATAAAGAAACAGCAATGTGTTCCCTGCACAGTCTTACCGTTTGGCACACACTGTAGAACAGAACCTCTTGGACCTCTTGAAGATATAGGCAAAGTCAACTCTGCCACACAGCTCACAGGTCAGCATGGGCTCCTGCTGGGCCTTTAACTCTGAGGGAACACACAGTCAGCTGGTTGCGGCCAATCAGCAACACACAGGAGAGCCACAAAAGATGGTGGGTGTCCATGTAGTGAGTCCCCAGGACCCAGAGGGGCTAATTTCAGGGGGTGTTCTGCTCTCTTTATGTTAGCTGTGTCACTGTACACAGAGCAACGTCGGAGCTTCATAACTTTAAAAGTTAAAGCTGCAGTCTAGAGTTTTGAGAAAAAAGCAGACTCAGCCAGAAAATTTTAATGAGCATAGCTTCCAGGTCCCTCCTTCTTCCTCTCTGCTGTGCTGCAGCCCTGCCTTCGAAGCCCCCCCCACAGAGGAGGCTGCCGTGGTTACAAGCCTGCTCGTGCATACGAGCAGGCTTATAACCACGGTAATAGATGAAGCCAGATAACCAAGATGGCGCATTCAAAATAACAACAACAACAACAACAACAACAACAACAACAACAACAACAACAAACAACCTAAGCCCTGATTGTTCTCTTTTTGACCAGTACAACTAAATTACAATGACGAGTGCCTCATGCAGATCACTGTAGATATCCCGAGTGATAAACAATATTCCTCACATCGGGGTAGACAGAGTTACCAGGTAATCATTCAGGTAATCATCATCACCATTAGGGGCGTCACGATTCTCCAAATCCTCGATTCAATTACATTTTCGATTCTAAGGTCACGGTTCGATTCGATTCTCGATTTTTAGATTTATTTTTTTAAAGCACAGGTTGCTATGCCATTTTTAGACTAGACTTTTATGCAATATAATGTCTGACCTTTGTTCGCAATGTACCACACTACATTGTCAAATTTAAAACATTTATTAACAACATAATCCAACAATAACTTATATCTTCAGTCAATTGGAAACTTAAAAAAAATAACCTGCCATCTAGTTTCTGCAGAACTTGCAAACTGTGGCTTTTTTGTTGACAACGTGAACGTTGTCAACATAACTCACTGGAAATCCAAAATACTTCCACACCTGCGACTTCAGTGAAAGAGGAGGTTCAAGTTCTGTCGATGGGTCTCTGCAGTTGCCATTGTTTGTAAGAGTGGCTTAGCCCCTTTCAGGAATAGGGCGGTGCGTGAGTTGTGTGTGCGTAAGGTGTGAGTGGGCGAGCGAGAGTGAGGGAGTGTGCGTATGTGCGGATACTAGTGAATGAATGGGAGAGGAAGGAGAAGCGAAAGGAGTAGCAGTAGTAGCAACAGCAATAAAGTGTACAATATAGTCTGAAGTTTGGCTGTGAATAAAGGTGACGGCTCCTCAAGAAACAGCAAAGCTCCCTGGTATTATCTTCTGACCAGCTTAACACGTGAAAGGGGGTGCGTGCTTCCCGACCACGGTCTGGGAGCCGAACAGGAATGGTATAACACCATGCTATCGTTTGGCTGGCTGTAGCTAATAGCTACTGGCTTAGCTAGTAGCTAAGTTAGAGGAGGTTAAGTCGCAGCACTTGAACAGGTGAACAGGCACATTTTTGCGCTTGGCAAGCCGACCGGATGTGACATGGGGGCCCGACAGCATCTACGATTCCATTTTTTAATTCGCAGTTCGAAATCATGACACCCTTAATCACCATGCTGCCTTTCGGACGCATGAGCAACGTTCTCTAAACCAATTCAACCACTTAAGAATAGGGACCGGCTGGTAACCGGAACTGGCCAATTTTCACGTGATCGGCCGTGACCGGCGACCGGCCGATCAGTCATAGATTTGCCGATTTTATGCCGGTCTTAATGCACTTGCGCGCCGCATGATAAACATCGCCCAGCATCAGCACCACACATGCAAGCACATGTAGAAGAGTAGACCTTGCGGATTACAACATGTATGTATCAGCTGTATGGAAATTCTTCAGCATGAGTGAAGAAGACAATAAGTATGCAATAAACAACACCTGCAAGGGCGTGGAGGGACAACACCACAAACTTACATGCCAATCCCAACTCAGCAATCAGTTTTACAACTGACATTTGGACGTCAAATGTGAGCCTGATGTCCATGCCCAGCCTAACTGCGTAGTGGGTGGATGATGATTTCCAATTACATCAAGTCCTGCTACAATGTCAAGAAATTTTCGGGTCCCACACTGCTGCCAATCTGGCCTTTACTTTCAATAGCATGTTACAACATTGGACTATAGACAGGAGCAGGGTTCACGTGGTGCTGCGAGACAATGCGAGGAACATGGTCAAAGCACTGAACGACGCCAGCTTGGCAAATTTGCCTCACATGGCGCACACATTACAGTTGGCAGTGAACGAGGGTCTGCTGTCCCAACAAAGCATCATTGACACGGTGAAAACTGCGAGGAAAATGATTGGGTATTTTAAACACTCACCACAGGCCTACTCCCTACTTCATGGTATCCAGGATCGGCTCGGCCAGCCGAGGAAATGCCTGAAGCAAGATGTCCCCACAAGATGGAACAGCACTTTCTATAAGCTGAAACCGCTGATTGAGCAGAGACGTGCGCTCAGGGCTTTCGCTACGGAGCATAAGCTACCAGTCACTCTCACTACACACCAGTGGGGGTTAATTGAGAACGTGATCACTCTCCTTGCTCCTTGCGAAGGGTTTACAAAGGAAATAAGTTAATCGACAGCAACAGCTAAAGACGTCATTCCAGCCATCACCTTGCTGAAACGTTTTTTGGAGAAAGGAGCTGATATAGACTTCCGAGTGGGCACTACAAAAGCCACCTTGTTTAAGGCAGTACAGAGAAGGTTTAGTGACATCGAAAAGAATCCCCCTTTACACATTGGCAACAGTTCTTGACCCCAGGTTGTTTTTATTCTTTATTTATGCTTTTATTAATGTATTTATTAAGCCTATTTAATTGATGAATTTTGTATGTGTGTGTGTGTGTGTGTGTAAAAGGTACAAGAATCGCTACTTCTCTAACGAAGTAAAAGATGAAGTGAAACAGGAGTTTCTGACTGTGCTGCAGAGGGAGACCAGACACACAACAGAGGAACCTGCTGAAGCATCCATGGTTCCTGGATCTGACCTAGAGGAAGTATCTGCCAAAAAGCCACATAGCTTACTGTTTTCAGTAGATGACAAGATCCTGAAAGAGAATATAGCATTGGAGCAACAACTGTCCGGACCCTGGTCTGTGCAGGTACAGAGCTACCTGTTGGAAGCTCCCATTAGCAGAAATGACGATGCATTGAACTACTGGAGGATCAACAAGGATCGTTTCCCTGCGCTTGCTCCACTTGCCCGGGCTTACCTCTCTGCGCAATGTACAAGCGTTGACAGTGAGTGCTTGTTTAGCCTGGCTGGAAATGTGGCAAATGAGAAAAGAAACAGACTAACTGGTGACAAGGCAAAAATGCTTCTGTTTTCGAAGAAAAACCTGCCATTGATGTACACGTGATTGCAATAAGCTTTTGTGTGTGTGTTTTGAGAAATATCTTTATGCTGCCAGGCTACATCTATTTTATTTTTTATTTGTTATCTATATATTCTTTTATTGCCATTACCTCTTACATCTGTTTTCATACAGAAGTTTAGTTTTCCAAATGTGCCTTTAGAGTTAGATGTGAAAAGAAGAATGGTTATTACATAACACTGCACTTTTAAGATGTGTGAATTCGCCAAACCATAATTTTTATAGTTCTTTTTTCTAGCGATTATCTAGCGAAAATGTCACACATTACTGTTAGTTTCGTTTTCCAAATATGAAAATTATGTATGGGCTGAAATATGTGCCACTAGAAACTGAATTTGAATCATCAATATTTGAATTTGAATTGCTAAACTTGAATAATTGCATTAAAAAATGAATTTGAATTACATAATTTGAATTGGTATTGTTCAATTTGAATTATTGCATTGAAAAACTGAATCTGAATATTATAATTTGAAATTTAATTTTTTTAGTTTGGAAAATTCAACTCTATATATGTTTACACATTCAGTTCTCACAATTCAAATTCAGTTCTCAAAATTCAATTTCAGTTTACTGTGACTGACATCCAGGTAGTTGAGGAAGAGCAATGAGCGCAGATAACTAGGACTCCTCTTCGGCCAATCAACACCTATGTAATTTACCTTGACTGACTGGTTGCTGGATGGTTGCCAGGCACCCCGCCACGAAACAGAGGAAGAGGTGGAGACGGGGTGACCATTAGGCTGTTAATTAAGTGGATGGCTCTCGTGTGCATCTCGTGGATTTCCAACAGTCCAAGACTATCCAAACTATTTCCAAAACTGTCCAAGTCATCTACTAGGTCGTGATATAACAGGAAATGAAGTCTGAATAAACAAAGTGGTTCAAAATGAAGATCAGAAATCTATATCAATATCTCCCTGCAACTACAGGAATTTACAGTAAACCTACGTGAACTTATTTCACATGTTCAACTGTACTGGACCCACACAAAGGAAGTGGAAATTGCATCATTAGGTGAAAAACAACACGAAAGGATCTATCATGTTAAATCAAGTTTATTTAACACGTAATTTTCTTGTCATGTAGCCAAGTTAGAGGAGGTTGACTCGCAGCACTTCAACAGGCGTGTGCTTTTTTCCGCTCGGCAAGCCGACCGGACGTGACATGGGGGTGTGGCAGCATCAACGATTCCACTTTTTAATTCGAAGTTCAAGGTCGATTAATTTAGGTCGATTAAAAATTGAAATCGTGACACCCTTACAACATTCTGTGTTTTGCACAGTATCTCATTTGTACATGAACAAGGGAATTGTGCACCACCACTTTGAGTGTCAGAAATAATTAAGGTGCTACTGGTCTGAGAACTTAGAAACTGAAGAAGTTTACCCTTTGATGAGAGGCCGTCCATCTTTGAGTCTCCCGTGTGTCTCCTGAGGCTGTCAATTGAGAAAGATGGATGTTCAACCTGCAGGTAGAACAGACAGACTTAATTTTGGAAGCTAATACCACTGCTAAAGACTGAATATAATCCCTGATTACTATAAGAACACAATGTGAAAATTACACCTGATCCTGTGCTTGCATTGTATAATTGTGAATAGAAAATGGAAAGCTGATTAGAGAGTATGTTTTATTGTATTTTATTGACAGTTATTCACACATATACATACATAGACACATATATATATAAATGTGTATATATAATATATATATATATATATATATATATATATATACATATATATATAT
>CAEMYA010000839.1:40448-62233 GCA_903131615.1 Diplodus sargus | reverse complement strand
GGGGGGGGGGGGCTTGGCCCCCGTTCATGATTGCTTGCAGTTCTAGTTAGGGGGCCAAGCCCGAGGGGCCGAGGGAACGTTTCCTAGGACCAGCGGTGCTAGGAACCCTATTGTAATTGTAAAGATGTTTATTTTTATTTTTTCTCCGGCTAAAAGTGGTGCTGCAGGCTAAACCATGCAAGGGAGGTTGGTGCAATTTGGAGGGTTGGTCCAGACTCCTGCGAATATCTCACACACAAAAAACTACATAAATCCGCCTGCAAGGGGCGCTATAATCTAGGACAACACGTTTTTGCCTATAACTCCAAAACCGTATGTCGCACATTCAAAAAATCTGCTAGATCTAACCAATCGTTTTTGTTAGCTAAAAAACACATATTGTTTCATATTTCGGTCAAAATAAATGCTTTCAACATCAAACTTAAGTCAATTCTTCCTGAAGTCATCCAGAGGCTCTGTGCCAAATTTGGTGCAAAACATGAGCAGTCCACTGATAACATCTGTAATCAACCAGTCCACAAGGACAGTGTCCTGATGAGCTGATCATATTGTGTCTGTGTATAATGACTCTGTGTTTCATGCATGCAGAGCTCTGTACTCACTGGGAAAGGCTCAGCACCCTCCTGGATGATGAAGCCTTCTATCAGATGGGTGAGGATGTGGGACTTGACTAAGGCCTGGGCTGGTTTGCTTTCTCCATTGTGCTGGCCACTGTTAGTGTTCCCATTCCCAGAGGTCATGACTGGAGCAATGGCCGCCCCTCACCTGTTAACACAAGCAGCAAGGCAAACTCAACAAGCACTGAGCACTTGGACCTGTCCACAGTGACTGCTGCTCAAATAAACACAGACAGTAGTGGTCAGGTTATCTAAACATGGCGATTTAATGTTGCCCAGTGCTTTGGACAATGTTAGCAGCCTTCCTGCAGTTGGTTGTACATATGGTGTTTCATTCCTATAAGGATTTAGTGCCGATGTAAAGAGTGGGTCATACTGTGTAGCATTCCATTTTGAGTCGTATTTTATGAGTTGTGTACAAACACACAAGTCATAAAATACGACTCAAAATGGATTCAAGGTGTTTTTGCTTATCGCAATTGACAGATTTCAGGATGCAGTCTGGCGTGACAAGCTCCTCACACATCATCAGTCCTTTAGGCTAACGAGGACTCGTGTGTATTGTTGTTGTGCAAACCCCTAGACTCAACAACGAGCTCTCATTATTAATGTGCACGGCAGATACTGAGTCAGCCGTTACTACTCTAGTGACGGTATGAATGTGGGAAACACAGCTTATTTTCAAAAGACTTGTTACTTAATACTTAATAACCCGGTTAGATTCAAACTAGCCGACGGGAAGAAAGCCTTTCCCACTGTCCTTGTTTCTGTCAAGCCAACTCATTTAATGGAGTGTATGGACACTGAACAATTCTACATTAACGTTAGTTTATCTGGTGTTGCGTAATCTTATCGCTAGCCCAGTAACACATCATTTAGCCCAGTGCTTACAGGGATTTACCACTTCGACATGCGAATGAATGAAAGTACACAGCGCCACTTTTTAAACACAGAGACACCTCAGAGAAGCTGGCCTCACTTACTTTAACAGTCCGAAACCACCCCTGAGTGATTTAGAAAGCAGGCGCCCCGCTCAGTAACAATGGTAGAGTGAAGACAAGCTCTTTGTTCAATGGCTCCAAACAACGCTTTCATTTACTCACACTCCCTCTGCCACAGCGGCGAGGAGTCAGTCCGCCTCTGACCGATTGATGGTGGGACGGCGGGGCAAGGCGAGGCGAGGCAAGGCGTTGACGCAGCCAGCACGTTACACGAGGACCCGCAAAGACAGCGACCGATTCATAGTCTCACTTTGTCTGCACTTTCTGCGTACTACAGCTGCACACACTGCAAGCCTCTCGGTGTGTGTGTGTGTGTGTGAGTGTGTGTGTAATCAATGTATCAAGAGTTTCACATGAAGGACTTCCGGCAACAACCGTCAAAATTAAAGACACACACACACACACACACACACACACACACACACACATTTATAAGTATATGTTACGGGTCTCAGCTATCAGTGAAATGCAACTCCACACTACTGTCGCTTCTACAGACCACAGACGACCAGGTGGATTATGGGTTTTTGATCAGTGCGAATGCTGCAAACTCATCGCCTTTCAACCTGTTTTTACTCCTCATACATTGAGCGAGAGACACCATTCAAACTTTAAAGCACTCAGCAGATCTTGAACTATTGGACCTGTATTCAGTTTTTAAAAATCTTGTACGGTCTTGAAATAATCGCAGTTTTAGTTTGAGCAACTTTTAGCCCGTCTTCTGCGTTTATAATGGGTGTGTATTGCGTCGGCTAGAGTGAGTGACATCACCAACTGCCGCACGCCAGAGTGTAGAGCTGCCACGAAAAAAAAGGACAAACTTGTTTTCAGCTTGAGTTTCATCCCTCACCTTTTACTTGACATAGACAATATATACATAGAAATGTAGGAAATCTTGTGGAAATCTTGTGGGCTCATTTCAGATGTGGGACTTACGGTTTTGGATCTAGAAGCCCGAGACCGACAGCAACTCTCAATCCTGTCCCATAAGCCGCAATGTTAATTTTGAGCCGAATTTTCTGGAAATGAGCAGACGGTACCTGATTTGTCTCTCGCTCTCCCGCCCTCATTTTTCACTCTCCAGAAATAAAAACGACATGACCGCGTTCAGCAACTCCTCCTGTAACTCACCATACAAATAGTTTGAGGATAACCATCACAGTTTTTTCAGAAATCGCAGGAGTTTGGGAGGCGTTTTCCCATTCATTCCTTATGGGGGACATTTTTGTCTCTGTCCCTGGTCCTGATACAGCATGTCTGTAGCCATTTCAAGCTGTTCCTGCCTTTAACTTTTCACCTTTTTAATCTCTTTCAGCCCCCATACTCTGCAACTTTTCTGCCTTTTTCAGTCGTTTTTCACCTTTGAAAGCTCTTTCTGCCTTTCCCTTTGCACCTTTTCAGTCTTTTTTCACCTTTTTAATCTCTTTCAGCCCCCTTACTCTGCAACTTTTCGGCCTTTTCAATTGTTTTTCACCTTTTTCGTTCCTAAAGCTCGAGATTTTGACTCTGCTCCTGTGGTGACGTTACCACAGGAGGCTACTTGCATAAGCATCGACTCACAGCCGTCCTCAGCCAGACTTTCTGAGTGAGCACGCCGAATCTGCTTAATTCTCTGTCATTTTCACTATAGGCTTACAGATAAAAACAGCTGCATAGTCAACATGCAGCGAGGCATTACCAAATGAACACGGATTAATTCGCCCTGAACGGACATAATAACAGCCAGTCTCGTGCCAGAACAGCCCTCCTCCTCAGACTTCGCATGCTCAATCGGAGCAGACAACGTCCAAACGGCTCCGAAAGCTTCCAACGCAGCTGAACACACCGAACAGTCATGTTCCCAACCTCGTCCGAGTCTCTCGAAACGCTTCAGATGTCCAACGGTTGGGCCGATGTGTTTCTGCCTTTAAGCTCTTTCTGCCTTTAACTTTTCACCTTTCAGCCTTTTTTCACCCTTACGCTCTTTCAGACCTCTTACTCCACAGCCTTTTGAGCCTTTTCACATGTTCATCTTTCTGCCTTTTCAACTCCTTCAAACTTTTGACCTCATGTTAAACAATTAAAATGGTCAACTTTTTAAACTCTTTCAGCCCCATGTCAGCTTTTCTGCCCTTTCAGCTTTTTAAAATATCCATCTTTCTGCATTTTCAACTCCTTCAAACATTCAGCTTCATGTTCAGCCATGAAAATGTTCAACTTTTTCAACTCTTTCAGCCCTTTTCAACTTTTCTGTCTCTTCATCTTTTTAAGATATTCATCTTTCTGCCTTTTCAGCTTCTTTATACATTCAGCTTCATGTTCAGCTACAGAAACTGTTCAGCTATTCATTATTTTAAGCTCTTTCGGCCTTGATCTTTTCAACTTTTCAGCTTTTTGACTTTTTCAGCTTTTCGGAAGTACATTCAGCAGATTTCGCTTCAGACTTCAGCATTCACACTGTATTTTCGTAGGAAATGCAAATTTTCTAGTTACAGACTGCTCCCTCCTGCAACACAGCATACAGCACAGCAATGGTGTGTGGGTGCATTTTCTTGCTTGGGGGTCCACTGCCACCAGGGAGTGTCTACTTGGTCCGCAACGATATTTGGATGGGTGGTGCATGTCAAGTGGCATACACACAGGAGCCAAGACCCCAGGTTTCCCAGCACAACGTTGGATTGTAACGAGATTATCATGTTACTCACAACACCTGTCAGTAGTTTAATTGCTGTGGCTGATTGTTGTGTATATAGGCTTGCATTCAAGCTAATTCTTGACTATAGAAACATCACCAAAACCAGCTGAGTCATGCTTGAAAGCTCTAGGAAAAAAACAATAAATGTATCTTCACTTCTTTTTTTTACTGTCAGGAATGAACTTCCACTCAAACTCCATCAACTGTGGAGGATTATGAGATGCAAGGGATTATGGGGCCACAATAGGGACAAATGTAGGCTGTTATCAGTATCGATATATATGTATCACCATATCTGAATGTGAGAAAGCACTGTGTATGAATACATTTAAAAGTGTGAATATGTAAAAATGTTTAGGGAATCTGGCATTGGTCTACATGGGGCTTGTCCTTGTCCATTTATGCTGAAGGCAATGTTTTGGTATTAACTCAGAAAATTAGCTTTGATAGTAGTAGGAGTTAGGGCTGCAACGATTAGTCGACATTACCGATTATGTTGACAATAAAAATTTGTCAACGTGAAATGTTTCAGTGATGTTGTGTGTGTCTATGCAATTTAACTGTACGACACAAGTAGAACTCAGGACTAGGCTGCCACCTAGTGGATGGGAGAATCAATTGCTCCTATAATCACATCCCCCTTTCTTTAGATTTAACTTTACAAACATATTATTCATCCTGTGCACATATTACACACTCCTGGTGTGTGTCTACGCAATTTAACTGTACGACACAAGTAGAACTCAGGACTAGGCTGCCACCTAGTGGATGGGAGAACCAATAGCTCCTGTCATCACATCCCCCTTTCTTTAGAAGTTAACTTTACAAACATATTATTCATCCAGTACTCAGACTGCAACAACAGAATATAACACGAACATCTTGATCCTGCAAAACACATTGTTAACAATCAACAAACACTTTCCCTTTTTTTTTTTAACAGTACAGCTAGTTTCTTGATCAAAGGTTTAGTCTGTCAGGTGCAGTAACACGTCGTGCAGACCGTCTCAGCACAGGTGATGTATTGGTCTGCTCAGCTGATGCACTGCTATCTGTAGCAGAGGGTGGTGGGTCAGCTGATGTGGCGACAACTCCTTCATCTTCACGCTGTTGCAGTGTCTCTTGTGTTTTCAGCAAACTCCCACGATTCCTCCGCAGGATCTGTCCATCCTCCGTTTGAACGCATTATGATCTTGGACTGACTTCCTCGAGCACAGTAGCTTTCTTGCTCCAGATGTTGGAATCCTCCACTCTCACTGTGTCATGTCTAGCCAGCGGAACTAGACTTCTTGAGGACCTGTCATAGTTCATTTTTTGTCTCTTCTGAAGCTGTTTCAGTTTCTGTTTAACTGCCTTGTGCTTTTTTCCTTGAGCTGAGTAGGGAAGAGTGGTGCGTAGCCTACGTCCCATTAGAAGCTCAGCTGGAGATTTACCATGTACCAATGGTGAGGCTCTGTAACTTAGAAGAGCCAGACAGGGGTCTGAGCCACTGTCTTGTGCCTTCTTGAGTAATTGTTTGACTATGTGCACTCCTTTTTCTGCTTTCCCATTAGACTGGGCGAACAGGGGGCTTGAAGTCACATGTTTGAAATCATATTCCTCAGCAAAGTCCTTAAACTCTGTGCAACTGTAGCAAGGTCCATTGTCACTGTGCACAATCAGAGGAATTCCATGCCTGGCAAATATAGACTTCATCTGTCTGATAACATGTGTAGCAGACATGCTGGGAAGCAGCGCCATCTCTAGATAGTTTGATAGATAGTCAATTACCAGCAGGTAATTTTTTCCATCCAGATGAAACAAATCGGTCCCAACCTTCTGCCACGGTTCTTCTGGCAAGTCTGTTATTACCATGGGCTCTTTTGGTGGTTTTGCCTGATGTTTTAGGCAAGTTTCGCAACTTGAGACCATTCTGTCAATGTCTGTATTTATTCCTGGCCAGTAAATGGCTGTTCTTGCCCGTCTCTTGCATTTTTCCATGCCTAGATGCCCGTCATGCAGTCTTTTTAGCATCTCTGGTCACATTGCCAGTGGAATGACAACTCTGTCCTTTCTGAGCAGAAGCCCACTGACGACACTCAGCTCCGCTCTGATGTTATAGTACTGTTGACATTCCCCTCTAGGCCAGCCCTGCTTCAGATTTTTTATGACTCTCTGAAGGCATGTGTCTTTCTCTGTTTCTTCTGCAATCTGTTTGGATTTCATGTCAGATACAGGAAGTGTTTCAGTGAGCAGGTTAATGTGGATGTTCACATCCTCTTCTGTGGAGCTCTCACTGTCACTGTTTGTTGTGGCTCGGGAGAGAGCGTCTGCAAGAACAAAATGTTTACCTGGTGTATAAATCAGGCTGAAGTCGTATCGCTGCAGCTTCATCATCAGCCTTTGGATGCGTGGCAACATCTCACTGAGGTTTTTTTTAATTATGGCAATTAATGGCTTATGGTCCGTCTCCGCCACAAATGTTGGTAGACATATACGTGGCTGTGGAACTTCTCAAAGCCATACACAAGTCCTAAACATTCTTTCTCTATTTGAGCATATCGGCATTCAGCTGCAGTCATCGTTCTTGAAGCATAGGCCACTGGCCTCCAATCCTCTCCCTCAGCTTGCAGTAACACTGCACCAATCCCATTTTTTGAAGAGTCTGTGGATATTTTTGTCTTTTTAGCTGGGTCATAGTACACCAACACCAGCTCTGCAGTGAGTGTAGTTTTCAGTTGTGACCACTCCTCTTCATGACTGTCAGACCACTTAAATTTGCATCCATCATGCAACAACTGCCTCAGGTGCACTGTTTTTGAAGACAGGTTAGGGATGAATTTGCCGATGAAATTTATCATACCCAGTGCTCTCAACACACCTTTTTTATCCTCGGGGCGTGGCATCTCGAGTATTGCTTTCACCTTCTCTCTGTCTGGCTCAACACCTGCTCCAGACAGCTTGTCTCCCAGAAAAGTGATTTCAGTCACTCCAAACTGGCATTTAGCTCTGTTCAGCTTTAGTCCATATTTCTGGATTCGCTGCAGCACTTCCATGAGCCTCTCATTATGCTGCTCGAGGGTGGACCCCCAAAGCACGATGTCATCCACGTACAGCCGGACCCCGTTGATGCCCTCTATGATGTGCTCCATAGTCCTGTGAAAGACCTCGGGAGCAGAGGAGATTCCTCCTGTGTCATCATGCCCACAAAGAATGTATCAAAGAGAGCAGTTTCTTCCACCGTCTGTATACGTTCACTTTGGCTCTTTTTACCTTTGGATAGGCACTGCTTCGCAAAATGATTTTGTCCTTTACACTTGTTGCAGACTTTTCCATATGCCGGGCACTGTTTTGCTGAATGTTTGGTTCCACACCTTTTACAGTCAAAAGTCCTGCGTCCCTTTGCCGTTTAGCATACGCTGCTCTCGGTTTCTGTGTCCGGGTCGACACTACGGCTACTCCGAAAGTTTTAGCACGTTGCTGGGCTAGTTCACTAGCGTGGCAAACTTTCACTACACCAGCAAGCGTTAACTCTGTCTCTCGCAGCAACCTTTCTCTGACTTTTATGTCCTTAATTCCAAACACAATCTGATCAGGAAGCATTGAATCCTGTAGTACTCCAAAGTTACATGTTCGAGCTTTCAGCTTTAAATCCGTCAGAAAAACATCAAAGCTCTCCGCAGGCTGTTGAATGTGTGACTGAAACACGTACCGTTCAAAATTCTCATTTTTCGTAGGCGAACAGTGTTCATCAAACTTCTGTACAACTGTGTCGAACTTGTCCTTATCCTCACCCTCGGCGTACACAAAAGTGTTGTACACTTCCACAGCCTGAGGTCCCGTGACGGTAAGAAGCACTGCTATCTTCTGAGCATCTGGCTTAGCATCTAGCCCGAGGGCCTGCAGGTACAGCACGAAATGCTGCTTGAAAGTTCGCCATTCACAGTCGACATTCCCGGTCCAATTCACAGCGTCAGGCGGCTTCACACTTTCCATGACTTCTGCAACCGGTTCACTCCTGGTACCATGTAATGTTTTCAATAAAACATCTGAGATGACTCTCTGTTGGCATGCTCAGCCATTAAATGTGTATCAACAACAGGTAGGATACATTCTTCTTCTACGACACACTCCTGTGTGTGTCTATGCAATTTAACTGTACGACACAAGTAGAACTCAGGAGTAGGCTGTCAGCTAGTGGATGGGAGAACCAATAGCTCCTATCATCACAATTATTAGGGGGCCAAACCCAAGGGGCCGAGGGAACGCGTATGCAAGCATACGTGTTTCCTAGGACCAGCGTTGCTAGGAACCCTATTGTAATTGTAAAGATTTTTATTTTTATTTTTCTCCGGCTAAAAGTGGTGCTGCAGGATAAACTGTGCAAGGGAGGGTGGTGCAATTTGGAGGGTTGGTCCAGACTCTTGCGAATATCTCAGACACAAATAACTACATATATCCACCTGCAGGGGGTGCTATAACCTAGGACAACACATTTTTGCCTATAAATCCCAAACCGTATGTCGCACATTCAAAAACCTTGTATCCCCAGATTCCCTGAATGGAACTGAATCACATTGCGATTGGCTGCGCCCACTTCCGGTTCGAAAGTTTTTTCGCAAAATCGCAAAAACTGGAAAACCTACTTTTTCGAACTCCTCCTTAGGATTTTGTCCGATCTGCGTGAAACTTGGCACATACACTCTTCAGCTGGTGCTGATCTAAAGTTATCAAAATAATTTTTCTCGGTCAAAAAATGCGCAAATTATTAACAAACAAATTTCTGTAGCTAGCTATAAAAATGTAAACTGTTTGATATCTCGCTCAAACTAAATGCTCTTAAAACCAAATATCAGATCCTTGGTTGCCATGACACTGGGAAGGGATGAGCCGAATTTGGCAAACTTTGACCAGTAGGGGGTGCTAAAAATCTGGGAAGTTTATATCTCTTGAACGGCTACACCGTTTTTTTAACGAAATTTGGTCGGTATGATGTAGGGCCAATCCTGAGGCCATATCTAGAAGGTGGTCATGACTGGTCAATGTGGGCGTGGCTTATTACAAGATAAAAAACAAACATTAATTTCAGCCAAACTATTATGCTGAGAGCTTTGAAATTTATATGGTACATAAAGAGTTGGACACAGTTTTTCCATAACAAAAATTGCGCATGTACTCCACTAGGTGGCGCTAAAATGGATGCAATCGCGTTTTTGCCTGTAACCTCCACATTTTAAATCACACATTCGCAAACCTTATATCCATATGTTCCCTGAATAGAGCTGGGTTTTTTGACATAGGACACGCCCACTTCTGCTGCACATTTCGTTCTCTAAACAGCCACATATGCAAAGCCTACTTTTTCGAACTCCTCCTTGGAATTTTGTCCAATCTGCATGAGACTTGGCACATACACTCTTCAGCTGGGCCTGGTCTTAAGTTATCAAAAGAATTTTGCTCGGTCAAAAAATGCGCAAATTATTAACGTACAAATTTCTATAGCTAGCTATAAATATGGAAACTGTTTGATATCTTGGTCAAACTAAATGCTATTAACACCAAATTTGAGTTCCTTGGTTGCCATGACACTGGGAAGGGATGAGCCGAATTTGGCGAAATTTGGCCACTAGGGGGCGCTAAAAATATGGGAAGTTTATATCTCTTGAATGGCTACACCGATTTTTACGAAATTTAATCGTATGATGTAGGGTCAATCCTGAGGCCATATTTTGAAGGTGGTCATGACTGGTCAATGTGGGCGTGGCTTATTACAAGATAAACAACAAACATTAATTTCAGCCAAACTATTATGCTGAGAGCTTTGTAATGTATGTGGTACAGATAGAATAGGACACAGTTCTTCCATTCCAAGAATTGCACATGTACTCCACTAGGTGGCGCTATCATTGATGCAATCGCGTTTTTGCCTGTAACTTCCACAATTAAATAACACATTCGCAAACTTTATATCCATATATTCCCTGAATAGAGCTGGGTTTTCTGACATAGGACACGACCACTTCTGCTGCACAATTCGTTCGCTAAATCGCCACATATGCAAAACCTAGTTTTTCGAACTCCTCCTTCGGAATTTTTCCGATCTGCGTGAAACTTGGCAGGTACGCTCTTTCGCTGGACCTGATCTAAAGTTATCAAAAGAATTTTGCTCGGTCAAAAAATGCGGAAATTATTAACAAACACATTTCTGTAGCTAGCTATAAAAATGTAAAGTGTTTGATATCTGAGTCAAACTAAATGCTATTAACACCAAATTTGAGTTCCTTGGTTGACATGACACTGGGAAGGGATGAGCCCAATTTGGCGAAATTTGGTCACTAGGTGGCGCTAAAAGGATGGGAAGTTTTTATCTCTTGAACGGCTACACCGATTTTGAAGAAATTTGGTAAGTATGATGTAGGGCCAATCCTGAGGCCATATCTTGAAGGTGCTCATTACTGGTCAATGTGGGCTTGGCTTAGTACAACAACTCCAAATCAGCACACATTCAGCCTTTTGCACTTCCAGTGCACTTCCCATTACAGCGAATACCACTGCTCAGACGTTGGCCTGTGTCTTCACTTTTGCTCTGAACCCGTCGTCCTTTGGGCCAACTTCTGTGGGCTCTGCGGTGCGCGGGGTCCGAGTTGAGTGGGGGGCTTGGCCCCCGTTCATAACTGCTTGCAGTTCTAGTTATTATTATCATCATTATTTTTTTTTAAGATTTGAGCCGGGGCAAATTGCTGTAGCACCGCTCCTAGAATGCGCACCACAGTGTGGTGTAGAAGAAGAAGATGGTTGTGCAGAACAAGAAGCAGAAGCAGCAGCAGCAGCAGCAGAGGAATATGAATGATGGCGGAACAGAGGAGAGCAGAAAAGCGAGACCAAACACATCCAAAGTGTGGGAATATTTTTGAGCGGTAACCTCCTATCTTCGATATATAATATTAAATTTATGTGTGACTCTGTAGTAGAGCTTAAATCGGGCCCAAAAAAACAAGCCCGACGGTCCGACCCGACCCGAGCACGTTGAGTCCTAGCCCGGCCGGCCCAACACATAAGCTGTAATTATGAGCTGACCACTTTTCTCAGTAACGAGTAATCTACGTTATTATTTCCACACCAGTAAAGTTGTAACATTAAATATGTGTAATATGTAACATTAAAGTTACATATTCAAGTCACTGTGTGTAACTATTATTTTTGTCATTTTCCTTTGTAAAAATATATATTTTTGCTTTATTCTTGCGTCTCGGGGAGTGACGTCACGTGTGCGACAAGTCACGTTTTCGGCATGAGGACAAGTCACATGTCAAACCACGGAGGACAGAGATGCGTGTTTTCTAGCTGGAAATTAGTCATCATTTTGAGTTATTAAAAAAAAAAAAACACGCTGGGGCAGAGAATCTAAACTCTACTCTGTATTAGCCAACAAACCTACAACCAAATCAAACTGAAACGGATTTGCATTTTTTTAGACATATTCATCCATTGGTGTGCAACCAAAAGGTGATTTATTAAAACTCATAGTTGCAACAGATCTCGAATGACGACAACAACAAGTACGGTTGTTGTGAACCCATGCTCCCCCGTGCATCGTCAGACAAGAGGCCGGCTGGAGACAAGCTCTTTAAGGACATTCATTGGTTAATAATGTGTACAGAGGCGAAGGGTGGCCAGCAAAATATTATGAAAAAATAAGTCAAATTTGCAAATAAGAGGTGTCTGACAGCAACAATATCAGTAATAATTATTGTGTTGGATATTAAATCAGTACAAAACAGTAATGATATAAATTGGATAAAACACTGAACAGTAAACCTCCACTTAATGCAACAATTTATTACATAATAATAATTAATTTGTACGATATGTAATCAATTAAAAACTGTAATAATTAGTATAAATTAGTTCAATTGATGTATTAAAAATCCAGTTGTGTTCAAAATATTATGTTTTTAAATACATGTTTCATGGGTTTTTAATTTGCTCTAAGAATATGAGGTAAAACCAAAGTCGAAACAGATGCTGCCAAAATAATCGTGACTAATCGACTAATCGAAAAAATAATTGATAGATTAGACGACAACCAAAATAATCGTTAGTTGCAGCCCTAGTAGGAGTAGGGTTATAGTAAATGGGAAATAAATGTATGTGAACATACAAGCAGTCAAGTCACAATAGAGTTTTGAATAATCTGTGTCTGATGAGCAGATACCACTTATCCCCTGGACAATTGTGGTTTCATCCTTCTGTGTGAGAAACATAGGCAGAAATCCAGACGGAGGGCAATGTTCATTTAGTTTGTGTTTTTCAGCTTAAAGCAAAACTATTTGATACTGTCCACTTCCGCTAATGGGTGATAAATGACAAGTGAATGTCAATTTTGACCTGACAAAAACCACCTGAGATCAAATACAATAAGATAATATAAGATTGATGTTCAATTAATGTTCAGATGAAACCCATGTGAACAATTTTCACTGCATTATAGTTTTGTGTTGTATAGCTTACATCACTTAAATCACGCCCTCCTAAGCTGCTCCCCTGACGATGGCACACCGCTCGTTGTTCTGGGGGACTTCAACATCCCCAGAGAGAAGCTGCACTCACCTGAATTCATCAACTTCTTCTCCACATTTGATCTCACACTCTCCCCCTCTCCACCCACCCACTTGGCCAGGAACTTGACCTTGTCTTCACAAGGTCTCGCAGAACCTCTGCAGTCTCTGCTACTCTGCTCACCGTGTCTGACCACCATGCTGTCACTTTCTGTCTCCCCTTAAAATTCACCACCTCCCTCATTGCCTACACCTCACACGGTGCCCTCTCACCTCCCAACCAGCAGATCATCTCTCCTCCTCCCTGGCTGTCTGAATGTCTGTGAACCGACAGGTCAGTGCTACGAGCAGCAGAGAGAAAAGGGAGAACATCACGTCATCCTGATGTCCTTGGTCACTGCCACCACCTCCTCTCACCTCAACGGTATCAGCAGCCAAATCTGCCTTCTACCTATCAAAGATCAACTCCTCTGCCTCCAACCCCAGGAAACTATTCTTCTTATGCTCTTCTCTCCGTACCCCTCCTCCCCCTCCCCCCTCTCTCACGCTGATGACTTTGCAACTTACTTTACCAAGAAAGTAAAAGGCATAAGCTCTGCATGTACTCTTATGCCCATTCAGAAAGCACCTTCCCCATCCCTCACCTCTGATGGCCTTCACGAAACGACGTCCAAGACTAATCAGTCAGGCTTCAGGACTGGTCAGTCCACTGAGACAGCCCTCCTCACGGTGACTGTGTCTCTGTCACCAGAACTTTGTCCCACTCGTCAGTCCTCATTCTCCATCCTTTTATCCTCTCCTCGTTTGACATAGTTAGCCACCACATCCTCCTCTAAAACTCTGGCTGAACTTGGCATTGCTGACTCTAACCTGGTTCACATCAAATCGCACCTTTCAGGTCACATGGAATGGCTCCTTGTCCAAATCCTGCTTTCTGGAAACTGGTTTCCCTCAAGGCTCAGCATTGGGACAGCTTCTGTTTTCACTGTACATTAGATCACTAGGCTCTACAATCACATCACATGGATTCTCCTACCACTGTTATCCTGACGACACCCAACAGTTCCTCTCTTTTCCCCATCCTCCTCCAACACCCACATTAGCAGATTTGCCCTCCACAACATCCGCAGGGTTAGGTCTTTCCTCATAAAATACGCAAAGCAACTTCTGGTCCAAATGCTGGTCATCTCCCACCTGGACTATTGCAACTCCCTCTTGGCTAGACTCCCAGCCTCTGCGACTAAACTGTTGCAGCATATCCAGAACGCTGCAGCGCGCCTCGTTTACCATCTACCCAAATTCTCCCATGTGATGCCATTCCTCCGAGTATGCACTCGTATGTTCGTATCATTAGCACTTCAATCATAGCACTTAAAGTAACTTTGATAAATAGTAGGTACGCTCCTCAGATGAGGGCTTGACAATTTTCTCTATTTTTCTTTTTACTCTATTGACGGTGATATGTCGTGGGTTCTCTCTTGTGACAAATGTACTTATTGTAAGTCGCTTTGGAGAAAAGCATCTGCTAGATACGCTAAATGTAAACTAAAATAAATATTTTGTTTTATGTCCACTCATTTTAGAGATGAATTATACCTGCCTGATACAGTGGCAACAAATGAAAGTTACTAAATTAAATAAGATTAAAGAGATTAAGGTGTTATGGTTGAGATTATATTTTCGGGCCCAAATACAGACAACGGAGACAGGAAGTAGTGAAGTGAAAATTTATTCTACAAACTGTGCTGGAGGGTGATATGGACAGAATGATGGGGGTTGCAGGCAGGCAGGCAAGCAAGGAGGGTTGAGTGGAGTCAATGGAGGAACTCAGGTGAACAGATAAACAGAAGGTCGAGGAGAATGGCGCTGGAGATCACTGTGGAATGCAACAAAGAGACTGGCATGAGCACAAAGGCAGAAACCCAGAAAACACGAAGTACCAGCACCATGAAATCACTGTATTAGACGCACATGATCTAGGGCTGAAGTGGTGGAGAGATCTTGTATATATAGGCTGTGGATGACAAGTTGATCCCTCCTAGGAGTGCCACTCTGCTGCTGCGGCAGCTGCCGCCACTCCCACAGACACACAGAGAAGGAGCAGGTGAGGAAGAAAGGAGGGGGAGAGGCAGAACATAGAATACACAAATAGGCTGCAACAGCAGCACCGTGACATAAGGACACTGTTGTGCTAAGATGCAATCTGCAGAGATATGTGCCTTTTCAACTTAAAAAAAACTCTAGTACTTTACTTTACCCATAATGCAATGGGTACAATGCCATTTTGTCAGATTACATGTGGCTTCCTCTGGTGCCACAAAAGGCTTGATACTTATTTCACATATACAGTTGTGCTCCCCAAGAACTGTAAACACAGTCAATGTGTAAAAATTAGAGTTACCCTTTTAAAACCACATAGAATGTGTTTTAATAAATAGCATTAAGACCTGTATTTTGAAGTGTGCAGCCGGAAGTTGAGTGGTTGCTGCTGCTGACTTGGTGCCTCTACCGACTTCCACTAACGGGACCTCTGCACAGTGCTGTCCTCCCTCCGTCCCGTGAGCCACAGTGTGAGGTAGTAGACGAACGTCAGCTCGAGGCTCATGTCATCGCTGGACTTGATGAAAAAAGAGTGTTTCGCATCTGGGACCCTGTCCTCGGCCTCTCTCAAAAGAAGATTTATAAAGAAGAGGAGGGTCGCTCCGAGGGCTCAGCAGGATGCGGGCAGCGATTGTCGGCTGTGCAGGTGAGGCACACACCGTTTGAATCGACTGCAGTAAACTTTGATTTGTGTTAGTATGAGGGTATATTTCACACAGACATGCTCCTTGTGCCAGGATGAGGACGTCCTCTTCACGCTGACAGGACTTTCTGATGTCATGTGCAGGAGTGGCAACTGTCACAAATATACGTGGGGTAATATAACATAGATACAGTTTGATTCACGGTAAACGTATTTCTAATTTGGGGAAGTGCGCTCTTTAAAGGTGCACTATGTACTATGACATTTTTATGCAAAGAGAAAGACCACCATTGACTGATAACCATGCCTCCTCAACTCGCTTTGTTTTCAGATTCAGATTCAGAATACTTTAGTAATCCCCGGGGGGAAATTGTTTTTGTTTCCAATGCTCCGTGCAAAGTAGAAATAGAAATACAGCCTGAATGGAAACAAGCGATAAAGATGAAGAGGTACATAAAAAATAAAATATTAAAGTAGACATTAAAATGAAATAAAATAAAATATCAAAGTAGGCAATAAAATACAAATAAATAATAAAATAGTAAAGTATACAATCTCAAATATATACAATATACAATAAAATGGTTGTATAAATGAAATGAGAATGAATAGTTATATTGTTTGTTTTGTTTTATAAATAGCCAAATGAGTCCGATAATCAGAGGGAGGAGATGTACAGTTTAATGGCCACAGGTAAGAATTACTTCCTGTGGCGCTCAGTGGTGCATTTAGGAGTCAGGAGTTTTCATGACTGAATAAACTGAATAAACAAACTGACAACAGTCAGGAAAACACAATTTATACTGTTTTACATTGTTTATATTTGGCAGACCCTGCCACCTTTGTAGCTTCAAACAGCATTCTAGTGTTATTCAGTTATGGGAAAATACAAATTTCTAAATTTGTATTATTACTGATCATCAGTCATCTGATTAACAATCATTACAGCTATTATCATTATCATCATGTTCAGCCCTTGATGATAACATTTGTCATCAGTGTGTGACTAGCTGAAAGCAACAATTTCCTTTTCCCATAGTAGTAGAAACAGACTCATCTCTCTGAATCATCTCTACTGTCTGTATCTGTGACCATTTTTGTGAGAAAGATGGATCATTTATTGATCCCGAGGGAAATTGTTGAAGTTGAGGTTGTATGTTTGACCCTAAACTGAGCACTTTGTATTTATTTATATAACCTTTGTGGTAGAAAATGACTGAATATGCATTTGTACATGGCATACATGAATAATTCTAAAGGATAATTGCAATCTTCATGCAGTCTTTGTCTCTTCACTATTCAAGACTGTCTGGATAGAAAAATGATAAGACCTTGGATTGATGTGACTTTGGTGTTTAGAGGACAAGATAAGATAGCTCAGGAGAGCTTTGCACTCTGTCCTTTATGACCTTTTCTTGGGCATAACTAGACTGTTGGATAATTGTTTGTCAAGCAAAAACTTATGTTAAAACATCTAAAAACAACTAGATCTTTGTTATATATTTTGTTGTGTTGTGTACTTACATTATCCCAAATGTTTCCAACAATCTTCAAAAGCCACAAGTTTACTCAAGATAACAGAGCGTTTCATTTGGTTGCTATAACGTTCGGAAGAGAGTCAGAGACTGAAGATGGAAGTCGAGGAATGACATTAAACAAAACATGAATGAAACCTTAAAATATTTGTGCCAGAGTCAAGTAAGACAGATTTACATCAGCAATGTTGGTTGTTAAATGTGGGTTCAGCAGCAGCGAAGGGAATTATCACCCTGCATTGAGCGAGTTTCAGGATCATTTATGTTATTCACACCAAACACCCAGATTACTTTACAGTGTGTTAGCTGTAAGGTAACAAGCAATGGCATGCACCAAGAGTTCTCGTTCTCTCCCTCTTGAAGTAGAAATTACATGTTGTGTGTTTAATGCAGCAATTTGCCAGATGTGAAGGTGAGAAAGTATACAGTTTTGCCCTAGGACATGTTTGAACAACACTTTGTACAAGGTAGTTTGTTTGAAGCTTACCTTAAACCTAGTTCAGTAATTCACCAGTTGTATTCCTGTTTTTCCAGGTGCTCCATATTTTTCCTGTCTGGCAGTAGTCGCACCGTTCGTCGGATTCTGACAGCCTGCCTCTTGTCTTTCCTGGCCCTGCTTGGCTCTGTATCTGTTGACCTCAGCTCCAACTTTGACTTGTTGCACACTACAGAGGCCGCTTACAATGAACTGACTTCATGCAAGACGCTAGCAATCCTGAAACTCGTCAGTAAGCTTCAAAAGATGAGGCGTTTATTTACAAAAGACATGGGCAATCAGACACTGGATGCAAGTTTTTCAGAAGTTGTGTTACCTGTGTTCAGTCGTCTCTGTGACGAAATGGCGGGTCACAGTAATGGCCATGGAGTTCCTTGCAGTATCGAGTTGGCTGGATTTTGCCAGGAGATGAGGCGGAGTGTTCTAGGAATGCTAAATGCTTCATTGGACACAACTACCAGTGAAAACGATACCTCTGCTCACTCTCTGGCCATCGGAAGACTTCTTGACATCTGGGGAACAGTAGAAGATGCTCTTGTCAAAGTTAAACAGAATTTTTACTGGAGAGATGTACTGTCTGCTAGGCTTCTGGTTACATTCATAGAGCTCAACCACCAGTTGATGGACTTAGACCACATGGCAACTCTGACTGACTTTCAGCACAAGTGGACCTATGTACTAAGCTACCTCGGGTTTGCCAGGGTCATGACAGAACGACTAAATGACTGCTGGTTCGAGAATGTAGACCTCAAAACAAACTCAAGCCAGCAGGTCAAACATTCTTATATTTTTGACACAAGCCTGTGGCAGATCTCTGGAGCTGGAACAGAGCTTCTGTCTGGGTCTCACACTGGCGTTCAAGCCCTGACAAACACTCAACGGTGCTTGTTTGATCGCGCAGTTCCGGCTCTCAGATTGGCGTCTCGATCTGTGTCTTCGGGGCTCAGCATGAGGGTTTGCCTGCTGGCCTTAGCCTGCCTCATCTACCCGGTGGTGCTGTTCTCTTTTAAGCAGATGACCGAGTGGATACAAAACTATGCCCTGACCTTGAAGGACAAGACGGAGGACCTGAAGCGCCAGAGGCAGCTGGCCGAGGATCTGCTCCACCAAATGCTGCCCAAGTCAGTTGCTAAGCAGCTCCGCCAGCATAAACATGTCGAGGCTGAGAGCTACGAAAAGGTTAGTGTAATTTATGCTTATCACAATGTGATTAGGTATCGCTCAAGTAGGTGTTCAGCCAAGACAGGTTATACAATGTGCGCTCAAAGCATTTTTAAGGGGTCCTTGGTGGTCTTGACTTTGAAACATCCCCTAGGACTTGTTTGTATGAACTTGGGGCTTAGTAGTCTGGACTTTTTGGGAAATGACTTGAGACTTGATGGTCTGGACTTGGGGATTGGTGGTCTTGACTTTGAAACATCAACTAGGACTTGTATGTGTTGACTTTAGGACTTGACCTGGACCTATCACTACTGACTAGGGACTTCTTGGTTTTGACTTGGTACTTGTTATTGTTACTATTTATTTATTTATTTGTTTATTCAACAGGGACAGTGCACGTCTCTCAGCCGTACCAGAATTAGCTACTACCTAGATTTCATCTGTATGGCATTCAGCCATTAAAAATGACCTTTCATCTCCCTCTTACCAGTTCATTCATGTCACAACACCGCTGTTGTTCCAATCATCTGCCCCCTTAAGTGGTTGCGAGTTTGTGCTCTAGTTAAGGTTGCAAATGTTAGCTGTTGCTAATGCTAGCTGGCAAATGTTAGTGTTGCTAATGCTAGATAACATTAACATTGCTAATGGTAACGAATTAACAATAGGGCAGTACAGTATGCTGAGCACATATTGCAGAAGTCCGCCAGTCTTTTTTCCACAAACCAGCAACTATGAAGACAGTTGATTAGGAACAATTTGTCTACATAAAAATATTTTCAATATAAAGTTTAACTCTGGACTTTCATTGTAAATAAAAGAAAGAAGACTGCAACAGCAGCTTGTAGTATTTTGCTTTAATGGCAATGAAAGAAACTCCTGCAACAAGGCACAATAAAAAAAAAAAAATTTCAATACAAATACAACTAGGTCTGAGGTTTGACAGGTAGAAACAGATAACACTGGGATACAGACAGACAATAAAGTTTCCCCACTACACTCCTCCCTGTTCACTTCTAATATTTACCCAAACAAATTCAGGGCATATAATGTTGTTGGGTGGATTGCTGCGAGAAGGCTGCCTCTGCAAGATCTGCAAACAAAATGAATGAATTTGTGTGTTTGCTGCCTTTGTTGCTATTGTTGTCATAATTGCCTATAATTGCCATGTTCCATATTCATCAGGAGATAAAACAAGTTATACGAGTGAAAATTGCATCTGGCTTATTGAAGAGGGTTGAAGCAGCTGTACCAAAAGCACAGGGGTGAGGGGGGAGGGTAGGAGTGAATAGGATCCTGGATCATTTTTACACTCATTTTGCCATAGAATCTTCTTCTTCTCTTTCCCCCAATCTGAATGGAAAAGTAAAACAAGACTTACTAAATCCTGAAGGATGCTGTCTGGTAAAGACCTCATTGATACTGCTGGTCTACAGCAACACATGTAACTCCTGTAATGTGCTAGCCATAGATGAAATTATAGGTGTTCCCCGACAATAACTGAGCTGTACTATACATACACAGGCACACAGCTCTTGCATCACAAAAACATTTATTATCATGATGCAGATTATTGTGGAGGGAGCTGTATGGTAAAGCTTATTTGTTCTATTGACACCTTTGTCTCTTAACTCCTGATTGCTTGTAATTAGATATAAATTCAATAGAATATTTTATTTTTTCTCAGAAGTATTTACACTCAGTTTCCAGGTTATTAGCACCACCTAGCTAAAGCTAATGCAGTCAAATAAAAGACACAATAAATCCTCCCTTCATAACAGTTAGAAAGTTTTTAATATTTTAGAGCATGTTCTTTGTAGTGCTGTGGAATTGTATTGCATTACATAGAGAGGAATTTTTGTTATGAAGTCTACATTAATAGTTATAATTGGGTGGGCAAAATAATAGAAACATCATTTAGAGATAAAAAAAATTTGTTAATTTTTCAGGGAGTTATACATGGATCTTGATAAAAGAATAAAAAGACAAGTGTATTTAGGTGGCTAATATCTATGAGTGAGTACAGTTTCGAAAATCTGGATTAAGCAGATTAAAACTTGTTTCATAAGGTAGTTTTTTCAATCGCTTAATGGAAACAAATTGGATATTGATTATGATTAACTAAATAAAAGGGGACTGTTGGGCCCTGGTGGAGGTATGCACTCTACAGAGTTCCATTCTGATTGAATGAGACTCAGTTTTAGTGAAGATAGTTAAACCGGATACAGGGTGTATGTTTGCCCAGTTTTCTCTGGTCCAACCAATCACTTACCGTAATCAGTTTGGTTCCAGGTGACCATTTTTTTCTCGGACATCGTGGGCTTCACCTCTATCTCTGCGTCCTGTACTCCTCTGCAAGTGGTGGAGATGCTCAACAACCTCTACATGTGTTTTGACACACGCATTGACTCCTACGACGTCTACAAGGTAACAGTAAAATGAAACACGCACACGCACACACATTCATGTCAGTTTTGTGGACTTTACTTAGACTTACATTAATTTCCTAGAGACCTTCCCTAAACCCAACACTACTTACTTAACCCAAGATGAAAATTCCCACACTGCATTTGCATCCATATTCGGAAAAATTAAGTTTGAATTAAATATTCAATGCGTCTTCGACAAGTTGGAAATTGCTTTCTTTCTCAGTGTCCTGGCGACCTCACTATGACAGCAGGACTTCAGGAAGCTTTTCACAATTGTACAACAAATAGTTCAAACACATAAAGCCCTGATTTTTAGGTGATGGTTGGTGTATTTTTGAATGTTCTACACAACCAGGCATTTATAAGTTGGTAACTGTTCGAACGTGGGAAACAGTAAACTCCCCAAAACTGCTGTATATCTGAAATCACTGACAATCAGTCAATACAATCACACACAATTAGGCTATTCTCAATCAATCAATCAACTTTATTTATAGAGCACTTTTCATACATTGGTATGTAGCACAAAGTGCTTTACATAAGAAAAATAAAACAATATAAAAGAAAGCCCCTCCCTCCCACCTTCCATACTATA
>CAEMYA010000839.1:29060-40221 GCA_903131615.1 Diplodus sargus | reverse complement strand
GAGGACCCCCCTGAGGAAACTCTGGAGTTAAAACCTTAAAAAATAATAAAAAAGAAAGACATAAGATAAGATAAAAACCATGACAAAAGATAGGTAAATGGAGTGAACAGCTAAAAGAATAAAATAGATACGATAATAAAATAAAATAAAAAAAAGTAAAACATTTGGAGCAACAAAATAAAATACAATAGAACCACATAAGAATGGAATAAGAATATAAGATATTAGTTAAAAGCCTGATTAAAAAGGTGTGTCTTCAACCTTCCCTTAAATAATTCTATGGTATCTTCTTTTTTTTTTACCTAGCCTCCCCTGAAACTGTTGGAGCTGCCCTGGGTTCTTGCCCTCCACTTTTAATACATCTGGTCTAAGTGTAACTGTAAAGGACATCAACATAGTGCATGTTTGTATTTACTATGTATTATTTTAGGTATTTTATTTTGACACTAACCCTGTTAAACACTTCCTTTCCCCATTCACATACTGCGGGATGGATTGTTTTGGTCCTCTCATGACTAAACAAGGACGAAAAGAGCAACAAAGATATAGCCTGCTCTTTTTATGCTTTAGCTCTTGTGCTATCCATGTTGAAATGGTAGATTAAGAGACAGATTAAGTGTGATCAAGGCACTAATTTTGTAGGAGCCAAAAATGAACTGTTGATGTTGATGTTGAGCAAGAGCATAGAATTAAGTAGGGACACTAGGGACACGTCCCTACCAATATTCAGCCGCTACTGTGTAGTCAGGTCCGTGTACGTTGCGGCCATCCGACTTTCATTTTGAAGTCGACAAGCGGAAAACGGATAATGACCGTTGATTTTTAATGACCCGGAAGGCGCCGTGTTATGCTGCGAAAACACTTGATCTGATCCGTAGGCCGATTTCAATGTCATGTCTTTATCTGAATATTCAGAGTTTATAACAGCCAGGAGGTCAAGTGGGATGTCTTGTGGCGCCACGGCAAAATCACGACGACAAATTTATATCTGCATGACAAATATTTAATGACCCGGAAGTCTTTATTTTGCCGCGGCGCTTTTTTCATGACCCGGAAGTCATTGTGTCCAGATTTTGGAGAAGGGTCTAGCTGCAGCCACAGCCAAGCCAGAGCCGCTACAAACCACGCCCATTACAATACACGCCCCCAACAAAACACGCCCACTTGACACTACGGTGGCTGTGGAGGTCAAGCGGACTTAGAAAGCAAACACAAAGGAAACTAAGCAATAACCAGATCATTTTTAACAACTTTAACGGTTGATTCAGAACATTAAATGCCTGTCAATGCAAACAATTTGCTTGAAACAATAAATCAATACAAAAATAGAAAGTAATGTAATTAAAAAGATGTGACTAATGTATGTGCGCAAGGTTATTTCAAACTCAATAAAATTAAATATTTACAATAAAAATAATAATAGTTATTTCTATTATAATAGGTTGTTTCCACCAGCCGTTTTTCTATGAGCCACATTGTCACAGAGCTTGGTCTACTACATCAGATGCCACAAATATCACTCTAAGGTGATGATTTGAACAGAAAAGATTGCTGGCCCTTTGACACAAATAAAATGTATTCATTTATAAATATGACTACACACAAGTTGAGACAAATGAAACAGCCCGAAACAACTTTTATTGGCAAGAAAACGTTCTCATTTCACATATGTAACCCTCTTCCAGGATACCGTGAGTTCTTAATGTACAAACCACACACACAAACACACACACACAGTACTGGGGTTTAGGGTTCTTTTTTTTTTTTAACACCACCACACAATCATGGAATTGGGTATTATTGCAACCATGCAGCCCAGGGCCGCACGCGGCTTGTGCATCTCGTCTTTTGCTCCTGTTCTCCTGCTCCTTTACTGCTCCCCAACTCTCAGTCTGCTCTCCGGTGCATCTCTCACGCCTCTGCCATCTGAGGTGGAGCCGCTACTGCATTCAAAGGGAGTGAGTGATTAGTAACTGGGTGCCACCTCTGTCTCTCTCCCCTGCAGCCGTGCCCCCACCACGCTCACCTCAACATTATATATGTACATACACTTCCAGTTGAAAATTAACAACAAATTGAATTTGGAACCAATATCATCTGATGCTGATCAACAAAGGAAGAACTCAAGTGCAGAGCAGTGCAGCCTCTAAACTGTATATAGCACGCCAAAAGATTAACAGTGACAATAGAACAGTTAAGTTTCCCCGCACAGAATACTGACCATAAATCGATAACATATTTAACAAAGAATCAGATCAAAAGGGGAATCGATAATAGCATTAACAAAATCATATCAATGATCGTGGTTGGACTTACCTCCATATTTAACGACTGACCACTGGTGGCCTTGCAAATGGGGAATAAGGGCATGGTATGGCCCTACTGTCTGGCACAATGGGCATTGAAAAGTGTCTCCTCCTAATTCAATGGGCTCCGGGCATGTGCCCTCTCGAAATGTTGTGATGTTGGTCTATAGGAGAATAAAATACAATTAAAACTCATACTTCCTGACTTCATCCTTTTTATAAAAGGAATAAAGCATTAAAGCCAATTATATTGTTTGTTATTTATTCAATACTGCAGGTTTCCAACCTGATGTAAGAGCTCAAGGCTAAAACTGAATGGCTCACAAGATAGGTGTCTTTTCCTAGACTCAACCCAAACCTCATTCTAAAACAGGCCCTGTCCTACTTTTCTTATTGCAATAACTGAATACATGGCTCCACTGGCCATTAAATTCATACAATAGTTACTGATGCACAATAGCAGGAATAAAAACGTATTTCATTTCAAATCTACATGTCTACAGCATAACTTTTAAAAGTTTACAAAATCAGATTATGGTCAATTTATGCTTTTTGCATTGTTCCCTTGTCAAGATCAAACACAGGACCGTATTTTCTAATGTTCGTGTCTAAATAACAAATCAGGAACCCAACTTTGAATTGGTCTACTAGGAAGAGACAGCTGCAACTAGTAATAGCCTTACTGTTCTTTCCAAAGCAACCAGGCTGCACTTCAAGAAACGTATTTTGTAACTGTAAACCACACTCCAATCAAACTTCACCAACACACATATCACCAAAACAATTCTTAGAATATATTTTTGCTAAAAATATTTAGTTTGATACGTTGAGTTAAATGAGAGTCTGGTGTCTTTGAAAAACAGTCATTAATGCTTTTTCTATCTAGCAAAAGATTAATTAAACGTCAACATCTTCCTAAAATGTAAACGACCTGAACCGGACTCGCTATCATGTCTGCCTGCAGGCGCTGCTGGCAACTGCGGTTGGCGAATGTACGGTTAAAATGACATTAAATGTTAAATATTTACACCTCCTATTTACACCTATAAAAGTAATACAAACACGTCTCACCTGAACCGGCATTGTCTCGCCTTCTTCTTCTTCTTCTTCTTCTTCTTCTTCTTCTTCTTCGTCTCTTCGTCTTCGTCTTTATCTTCTTAGGTGTTTTATGGCGGTTTGCTGCTGTGTCCTCCCCGGCCACCGTAGCAACGCATGGGCGTGGTTTGTAGGGGCGTGGTTTGTAATAGGCGTGGTTTGTAGTGGCTTCGGGGGTAGCAGTGGCTGCAGCTGGGTATTATTGAGATTTTGCTTGGTGTGACCATATGGGTGTGACAACGACTGACCTACTTTTCAATTGCTTTCGCAACTTCGCCTTCCAGTCGTCTATCTGGGCAGAAATATTTCACGTCGAGTCCCTGCTCAGAACACCACCGGCTCACATTCCTCTCGGAAAAGCCTCGCAGGAGACCAAAGTGGCCACTCAGTGCTGCGGCTGTATCGCCACAATACATCCCACTTGACCTCCTGGCTGTTATAAACTCTGAATATTCAATAAAGACATGACATTGAAATCGGCCTACGGATCAGATCATGTGTTTTTGCGGCATAACACGGCGCCTTCCGGGTCATTAAAAAAGACGTATGGCAAAATCTGGAATGAAAAATGGCACTTTTATTTCATCCCTGATTCCCATTCACGAACATAGTATCTAATATCAGTTAACGAGTCGTTTTCCGTTTTCCGATTTTAAAACGAATAACGAGATACGAGTAAATTTCCGTTTTTCGTTCTTTTATTTTGAAGCGAAAAATGGGAAACGACTCATTATCCGTTTTCTGCTTGTCGACTTCAAAACGAAAGTCGGATGGACGCAATGTACACAGACCGTAGTCAGTATCAATACAACCGCTGTCCGTAGTGTTTAGTCAATGATTATGGCACACAAAGGGTTAAATGTTGGTCTCTGCTAGAAGTCCCGCCTCTAACCTGAATATCGCTCTCTGATCGGCTGCCGGTTTCTCGCGAACTTACATGTCATTGGCTGTCCCCGCTGTCACTCCTTCTGCTTGTAAAAGCTACATGCAGCCTGCTAGTTGGACCGGACGAGAGGCAGTGCATGTTATCTGCAACTGCAAGTGTAAGTTGTCAACATGTTCGGCATTTGTTCTTCCTGGGTCACGTCAGCTAGACGGATTTTAATATCACTGGTGTCATTTACATTTGTGTCTGTGTCTGTTTGCGTGCGTGTACGTGTGTGCGTGCGTGTGTGCTGTATAGGATTTGAAGGATGTCAAAGAAAAGAAAACGGGATATAAGAGACTTCTTTAGGAGTCAAAGTGTAAGTTACTTCAAGGTGTCCTGGGGGCCTCCGAAACAGATGCTCGAGCCACCTCAGCTGGCTCCTCTCAATGTGGAGGAGCAGCGGCTCTACTCCGAGCTCCTCCCGGGTGACAGAGCTCCTCACCCTATCTCTAAGGGAGTGCCCCGCCACCCTTCGGAGGAAACTCATTTCGGCCGCTTGTATCCGGGATCTTATTCTTTCGGTCATGACCCAAAGTTCATGACCATAGGTGAGGGTAGGAACGTAGATTGACCGGTAAATCGAGAGCTTCGCCTTCCGACTCAGCTCTGACATGGCAGCAAGTGTGGAGGCTACTGTATCCCATTTTATTTTAATATCATCACTATCTTAAGTCTGCAGATTCTCAGAAAGAGAAAGAATCACTTTGCGGATGGTGCAACACGCAGTGTTCTTGCTCAGATTTTCTGCATCACCAACTGAATGTGAATAGTTTGCCCGACAGGGAGCGCACTGCTTCTTCAGTGGCATCCTGACACTCGGCTCAATAAGTGAGCAAATGTACCGTATTCCCTCGGCTGAAAATCTATATCGCTCATAGAGAATATCATCAGGAAATGCCAGCGGATCAGCGCGATCTCGAAGAAGCCGCTCACGTCGTAGTGCTGCCAGAATTATTCTTGCTCCCAGGTCCACCGGGTTCTCAATGAACGGTGACGCCATCTACGAATTAGTTACACAGTGAAACAGCGGCGCTTTCAAGCTGAAACTCTGAACATAACCTGCTCGGACCAGGTTATGAGCTAAGCATAAGTTACCATGGTGATCTAGCCGGGTTAAAAGAGAGCCACCTTCGTAGTACAGGGAAGCCTGGCTTTAGACTCAACATAGCTCGCTAACCCACTAAACCGGCTTCGCAAAACACCCCTCTGAGCTCCTGCTCACTCCTGCCTGCCCTATTTGTTAACATTGAGTATGTCTTCGATAACTATCGATAAATAAGATGATGTGATTTTCCTTAACCCCACTGAAAGATCGAGAAAGAGGGAAGGAAAAAAAGTGTACAGGTAAAAAAACTGCCCCTCATCTGTTATGTGTATCGTCTGCATGTCTGTGACAGATTTTACAGATACAGACATTACAACTGTAGTGAAACACTGGTATGATGATGTCTATGACTGTAAATAGGTTGTTTCTGGTCTATTTTTGCCAAGAACGGTGAGCATGTTGCGGTAAAGAAAATCTAGTAAGAGTAATAATCTAGAAGACACGCCACTTCAGCCAGTGCGGCTGTTCAAACATTGACTGCTAAAGCAAGACGTTACACTACACACTGCGCTGCTCATACAGGCATCATGGCTAGCTCACTTATTTTCTGATCTTTATTCACTCACCATAAAAAGGAATGCTACACTTTTGTTTTTGCATGCATATTTCACAAGTTGAAGTAAAAGTTTTAAGAAAATAATTCACACAAATTTGTTAAAATCAGTGTTAGTGAGCACTCCTTTGCCAAGATAATCAATCCACCTGACAGTGTGGCTTATCAAGATGCTGATTAAACAGTATTATTAGTGCACAGATGTGTGTTGGACTGGTCACAATTAAAGGCCACTCTAGAATGGACAGTTTTATCAAACAACACAATGACACCAATGGGAAAGTGTGTATTTGGCCTGATACTGTGTGTGATTTGAAACGGTTGCTTGTTTTTGTGTGAGAAGGAAGATGAGCAGGTACTTTGTAGAAGCTAATCAGGATACAAATAAGTTATTAAGAGCAAATCTTTAGTTATACTTGTGCTTTTCACTCCATCCATCATACCCGCTTATCATTACATGAGGCTTGGGGGAGCTGGTACTGATCCCAGCTGACATTGTACGAGAAGTGTGGTACTCCCTTTTGTCTGTGAGGTCCAACCACTGCGCTTCTTTCAGTTATATATTTATTTGTCAATTATGAAAGTGCACACTTAGCAGCTGAATTAGCCATTTCCTCTTCTCATCATACATATGTATTTCTTTGCAATGTACCGGTACATTTATTTCAATACTAGCTTGAATACATTTTTTTAAGGGTACTTGTTGAACATGTTGAAAGAAAGCAATAACATTTGTCCAAGAAATTGAGGCAAATTAGTTTGACTATTTTTTTTTTTAAACAATATTTTATTGAGTTTTACATTTGAGAAAGACATACATAAAACAATTACCACAGCAATAGTGATAATGTATAGATGTACTATACAACAAAAAGATCACAGTGGTAACAGAAGTAAACAAACAAATAAACAAACAAACAAAACAAAAACAAAAAGCCACAAGACAACAAATAACTGAAAAAGCAGCAGTGGTAACTTAAAGATCTCAAGTTATTCTCATCCTCCAAAAATTCCATAAAAGGTTTCCATACTTTAACAAGTATTTTTTTCAGTTTTTTTTCAGTTTTCAGTTTTCTTTTCCCTCTAACAATATATATATATATAAGTCTTTCCAATGCAAGATATGTTGCAATCTCCTTCAACCATAGCTTTACAGAGGGCAATTGTATATTTTTCCAGAAAAGAGCGATCAGTCTTCTAGCTTGAAGAAGTCCAAAGTCAATCAAAACTGATTGTTTAGAATTGACAACCAAATTTTTAGGGTATATACCCAGGATGCAGAGTTTGGCTTGCAGGGGAACACTCTTACCCACCATCTGGGAAATGGCCCCCATCACACTCTGCCAAAATGATCGTATTTTTGAGCATTCCCAAACACAATGGAACAGTGTTCCTTTTTCCTCTAAACATTTACAGCAGATATCTGGAATATTACGACAGATTTTTTTTTATTTTACTGGGGTGATATAAGTTCGCATTAGCCATTTATATTGTAGCAATTTCAATCTTGTATTAATTGTATTTTGCTGTGCCTTTGAGCACGCCATTTCCCAGTCTTCTTCATGTGTATCCTCCCCAATATTGGCTTTCCAAGCTTCTAAGCGGTCTTTGGATGATTCCTTTTTGTGAGATATCAAGGTCCCATAAAACAAAGATACTAGACCCCTTTTAGCCAGATTTGTAGTGATTAGGTTCTCAAGATTTGTCAAAGGTGGCTCAGACAATAGGTCTTTATTTTTTGATGATATAAAATGTTTCAGTTGCAAATATTTGAAAAAATGTTTTTTTGGTATATCATGTTCCTTACATATTTGCTCAAAGGTAAGTAGTTTGCCATTTCTGTATAGGTTCCCTACACATTGCACATCTTTGGTTGCCCAAAGCTTGAAACCACCGTCCCCTCTACCTGGTGTAAAGTCATTGTTTCCCCATATAGGAGGAAAACGAGATAAAGCAGGGATGTCTCCAATATGCTGGTGTACACGATACCAAATGTCAATGACATTTTTAAGAAAAGGATTCTTTGTCCTTTTTTTCAATATTTTAAGATCTGCTGAATATAGATACAGCTTGAGGGGTAGTTCTGATGCAGTTGTTTGCTCAATATTTACCCAAGCTGGAGGAATATCTGAGCTAAAATAGAATGAGGCAGAGTGTAATTGAGCAGACTGGTAATACCAGCACAGATTTGGAAGGCGAAGGCCACCTCTCTCATATGGCAAGTAAAGCAACTTCAATCGCAGCCTAGCTTTTTTATTGTTCCAAATGAATTTAGCAAGAATGTTATTAATTTTATCAAAAAAACACTTTGGCGTTGGGAGTGGGATTGATTGAAAAAGGTACAGGAATTTTGGCAGTATATCCATTTTTATTATATTAACACGGCCGATCATTGAAATTGGCATCACTGTCAAGCGGTTTAATGTATTAGTTATGTTTTCTGTTAATGAGTCATAATTTGAGGGTACAATAGTTTTGATTTCAGGTGTAATTTTAACACCTAAATGAGTAAAACCATTTTCCGCATTTGTAAATGGTGTCTGTATAATTGGTGTCAAGCGTTCATTTTTATTTAGAAATAATAGTGATGACTTAGAGAAATGTATTTTATATCCAGAGAACTCTCCAAATTTTTGGATTAATGTAATTAGATTTGGAATACTATCCTTAAGCCTGGTCAGAAAAAGAATGACGTCATCGGCATACAAAGATATCCTATGTTCTTGTTCACCTATCTGAATGCCCGCAAGGCCATCATGGACCCTGACAGCCATAGCGAGAGGTTCGATAGCTAAAGTGAATAGCATCGGTGATAGTTGACAGCCTTGTCGGGTTGAACGCTGTAAGTTGAATGGTTTTGAGACAACACTATTGGTCAGAATCTCTGCCACTGGTTTTGTATAGAGAACATGAATCCATCTAAGAAATCTCTCTCCAAATCCGAATCGTGGTAGCAATTTAAAAAGATAGCGCCACTCTATTCTGTCAAATGCTTGTTGGGCATCTAATGAGAGTAACGCTGTATCTTTATCACCAGCTTTTTCATGTAATATATTAAGGACTCTTCTGATGTTATGGAAACCTTGACGATTTCGTACAAACCCATTCGTTATGTATAAGTTTAGGAAGGTGTGGATCTAATCTTCTTGCTAGCATTTTACAAAGTATTTTAGTATCACTACACATCAGACTGATTGGCCTAAATGACGAGCACTCTGTGGATGGCTTGCCTGGTTTTTGGATGAGGGTTATCACAGCTAGTCTCATAGTGAGTGGAAGAGTTCCTTCCTGGAAGCATTCTTGAAACATATTTAGAAGCGGCTCTACCAATTTAGTTTTAAATGCTTTATAAAATTCTATGGGCAAGCCATCAGGCCCAGGTGCCTTACCACTATTCATATTTTGGATTGCTTCTAACAGCTCCTCAGTTGTGATATTCCTATCCAACTCAATTTTTAGGTCATCAGATAATGACTGAAACTGAAGCTAATCGAGAAATGCTTCCTGTGCATTCGAGGCTTGGTTGCATTCTGATTTATATAGGGATTCATAAAAATCTTTGAAACATGTATTTATCTCTAGCGGGTCTATTGTTAGGGTCCCTTGCGGTGTCCTAATACTATTAATTGCTCGATCGGTTTGTTGTTTTTTTATTCTCCAGGCTAAAAGTTTTCCAGCCTTCTCTCCTTGATCATGGTAGCCTTGTTTCAACCACATTGAACTTTTGGCGCTTTCATCCGTGGACATTTTGTTATATTTAGCTCTTGATATAATCAATTCCTTTTGTTTTAGAGGGTCATCTTTTGCATATACATCATTTTCCAATATTTTGATTTGATTTTCCAAATTTTCCATTTCCATTTTGTAATGTTTTGTTTTATAGCTGGTGTAACTAATAATCTCTCCCCTGATGAATGGTTTAAATGCTTCCCATCTGATACAAGCACTAGTTTCATCAGTATTTAGTGCAAAGAAGTTGTTAATTTTAGAACCAACAGTGTCAACAAAAGCTTGCTCTTGCAGCCATCTTGCCTGGAATCTCCAATTAGGTGGGCTGTGGACAATTTTGTGGGTTTGGATTTTGAGTGATACAGCAGCATGGTCACTTATCACAATACCATTATACCAACATTCGCTAATCTTCGGTAAGAGTTCTCTGGAAATAGTGAAATAATCGATACGGGAATGTGATTTAAATGTACTTTTTAGCGGGATTCCGTTCTCTCCAAACATCCACTAGGTTAAGGTGTGATTCTCTAGTTTGAGTTTTACCTGTGTCACGGCCCGTTGAACGATCTATTGTTGGATTTAAAGCACAATTCAAGTCCCCTCCTAAGAGAAAGAATCCGTTCATAGTAGACAAGTCAAGAAAGATGTTCTTAAAGAAACTGGGGTTATCTTCATTGGGACATAGATACTTACTAAGTTCCATGTCATTGATAGGATATTGCATTGGACGATAACATATCTTCCACCAGGATCTTTAATAGTTTTAACAATCTGCAACGGTATCGTCCGGTGAATGAGGATAAGCATTCCCCTTGCATAATTATTATAACATGCGTGTATTACTTGGCCAGGCCATCTGCTCTGTACACGCTTTAAGTCAGCAACTGTCAGGTGGGTTTCCTGCAAAAATATTATTTTAGATTTGAGATGTCTAATCCTACTCATAACTTGTTTTAATTATGTTATTTTCCGAAGCCCCCTGACATTCCAACTCGTTATTTTTATGTTAGATGAGTTACAGTCATGATACATACGTATCTCTCTACAAAAGCAAGGAATCTCTGTCTGTCTGTCTGTCTGTCTGTCTGTGCCTCAAATATCTCTGCGGATCAGGATCAGAATGACCTGAGAGTTTCAACATGGCTGCCGTTTGGGTCAGTGGTGTGCGACTTCGCATTTGTTTGGACTGCAATGATACCTTGAAAAAATTATTTCATAAATGCTTTACACATTCTGGAGCATAGTCTATCGGAGCCCCCACAGTGACATGCGCATTAGAGCCAGTCACTGCAGAGCTCAAGCCACGACACACATTAAGAAACATCCATCCATCCATCCATTGTCATCCGCTTATCCGGGGCCGGGTCGCGGGGGCAGCTGCCTGAGCAGGGACACCCAGACTTCCCTCTCCCCGGACACTGCCTCCAGCTCTTCCGGGAGGATCC